>JAEQML010038234.1:0-91394 GCA_016904865.1 Pissodes strobi
AAAAATCTTTCAATAATATATACAGTCTCTAGTAGTTAATACAGTTTCATTTTTGTTCCCTTATATAATACAACTGACTGAATGTTATGACTTGGTTACTTAACGAATAATAAGAAATTCTTTCTAGATTATGAAAAACCAAGAAAGATTACTATGTGGACGTTGTACTACTATAGTACCATCCAGCCCTAGTTTGTTATATGAACAAGTTGCAATTTTCTCCCTTTTTCCATGCATTAACAGATATGAGGGTTGCAATGCATTGCTTAAATACCAAGACATCAAACAACATGAAAAAACCTGCCTTGGAACAAATTATATTTGTCCTACTTGCCCTAATGGTGATTATAAGCCAAATTCTTTACTGTACTTGGTGGATCACTACAAATCTAAGCACATTGGGTGTATTTTAGATGTGCCAAAATTTAAAGTTGACCCTAGTGAGATGTCAGATATCTCCTATCTTTTCTGCGATACTGCCAGCAACTGTTTGTTTATAATTGATGTGATATGTACTCAGGACCACATTTTTCTGAATGCATCTGTTGCAGGAAAGCGCAAAGTTGTACAGATATTTAAAGTGAATGATTTACTGGAAGATATTGACGACTCAGTTATCTGCCCATCATTAATGAACCAAAGGTCAGAATGCCAAACCTTCCAGTTCAAAACAGCAACTTTGGACAAAAACTCACCAATATGGTGTGAACTATTATATGAAGTAGAAAATAGAACAGCAACGGTGGTTGCAACAGATATAGGCTCCATTGAACAACCAAATTTAAACACTTTCCGAAAGTTACCAAAATTATATTTAGATCCGGAAATGTTTCCTGGAAATAAGAAACATTATAAATTATCTTCTTGTAAAAGTAAACTAATCAATACAGCAGACAGTATGTTCTCTGTGCAGTTGAAATGTGGTTGTTGCAAAACATATTTTTGGAATGTCTCAGACTGGAGACAACCATTTCCAAGAGGAACAAATCGTCGAGGACAAATAAGACATCCTCCACGAGCATATCTTCCACAAACATATCTTCGACAAGAAACATATCCTCTCTGTAGAAAAGTGGGCCTTTACATTTTGTTTCGCTTTAAAGAACAAAATTTCCTAGTTTGTAGTAAATGTACAATATTTTTTCCTGATGCTAATCGTGTCGACACTACTAACTATGAATTGAATTATTTTGAAACAATTTCCTCTTCACCTATTTTTCATCTCAGAGTTTATTGTCGATATGATTGTGCAGGGATGTACCCCATTTGGGAACTATATAAACATGAAAAATATTGTGAATTTAATTTGGAAAAGCTCAGCGATGAAGACTATGTTAAAAAATGTTTTGATGAAGATTCATATGGCACTGAAGCAAGGTTTGTTAATGGAAATATTGTTGAATCATTTGAATTTACTGCAGCATTTTATCAATATGCTATATCTGGTTATGAACCAAGAGTACAAAACTGCAATGATGTTATATCGCCAGAAATCCTAATTTATGTCGTTACTGATGATGGACAAAAATGTAAACTTTCTTGTAAATATGAGAAGGGGCAGGTAGTTGTTCTTGCAACTGAGTACAACAAATCAAAATATCAGGCTGAGTTTCTCATTGGCATTTCTTCAGATGATTTTGAAGAACATGTCGGAGGATTTTCTATGAAGGTTGCACTTAATCCTCTTGCAACATGCGAAGGTCTGTGTCAAATGGCAACCGTTCAACGATTTATTCTGTGGATGAGACAGATTGCCCCAGAACACATTCTTACAGTTTAAGATAAATACTTTACTACAGAATCATAGTATTTACCTTCATTTGCCTACTTGTACATTTTCGATATGGAAAATAGTTATTTTAAGAATAGAAATCAAAAATATTTCAAAAGGTAAATATTACTAAATATTTCCATTAGGTATAAGGAAACATAGGGTATTAGGATTATTTATATATATTTTTAAATGGCCTGTTTTAATAGAAGTTTTGCATTTTTATATTGGTCGAAATAATATATGAAATGCATATCCAGTATAAATTGTATCTATATGTATTGGTAGTCCTTTTAACAGTACCTTAGTACCTACCTATCTGAAATAGATTTCTAAAAAGAAATAAAATATTCAAAACAATCATATTATTTACAAGATTAAAAATGTTCCTCCCGACATTTTCATAAGTGTGTGTCAAGAATTTATTTGTTCTTCAAGCTAATATTAATATTAAGACTGAAAAAATTAATTTTTATCAGATCGGACGAACGATGTGTTTTCTCACCGCAAAAGCCATGATTCCAGTATATTGGGTTCGTTGCTTGGCAACATCAATCAATCAAAATAAGCTTTATTGTCCGAAAAGATAAAATTTTCATTGACAAAGCAGTATTAGGTGTAAACCTCAGTATTTACAATACACAAAAAACATATACATTTCCTAACTATTACATTGATCACCTAATAATAAAAATTACTAAAACTATTAAAATTACGGTCAAACAATAAAATAAACAAAATAAAATAGAATCTGTCATCAAAATATTCATCCAGATGATAATAGGCCTTATTAACGAGCATATCCTTAACCATCATTCTAAATCTATTGAGATCAATTGCTTTTATATTCACGGGTAACTGGTTGTATATTTTAATACCTCGATAAATTACAGAGTTCCTTGTCAGTGCAAATAGAGGAATATTTGAACTATTTCTAGTTGCATACTCATGTAAACCTGCATTACTCCTGTATTTTTTAAATATAATACACATAGTTTCAAGTATAAATAGAGATACTAATGTTACTAATTTTTTCTCTTTGAAATAGTGGTTTACAGTGTGTCCTTAGCTTTGCTCCACAGACAACAGACATATCTCAAGCACCGCTTTTGTATGATAAAAACTGATGGAAGTAGATGCTGGCAGCAATTTCCCCAAAAGGCAATTCCATAGCACAGATGTGATTCTACTATAGGGCAAAATATACCTTTCTAGCCATTATAGATCCCAGGTCAAAATATGTCCTCTTTATAGCATAACCACTTCTTGAGATTTTTTTATTTAAATTTATAACATGTTCTGTAAATTTTAATTGGTTATCAATGAACATTCCAAGAAATTTTACATTTTGCCCACACACTATGCAATTAGTTGTACGATAAGTTGTACAACCCAAGTAGATTCGACCGTTGAAAGGATAATTGCATAGTCTGTGGGGTTGTCGTCCAACACGTAGTACGATACGGTTGGATCGTATAGAAGTTTGGCAGGTGGAAAATTTGTCATACAACCGCGTTTGATATACGACAGATCACCTAGTGTGTCCGCAGCATTTCGACTTGTTCAAACGATTTCAAATTCGATCGTCGGCGTTTCTGTCCAGCAAATACATAGATTTATAATTATTAATATGGAAAATATCATACATTTTGGGGTGAGTTCATTGAAATGTATCGCGAACAAGTCTGCTTGTGGGATGTCAAATCTAATGACTATTCAAATAAACTGAACTTAAGATCTTCATAGGAATTTCCAGTTGCCAAATATCTCAGTGTGATAGTTAATCTTTCTTCGACACTAATTGCTTCCCTCAGTTTTGTATCTTGTTTTGTTATTTTGGGCCGAACCAACTCTAATAATAAGTTAAACGCGTCGTTGTCCATTCTAAGATAATTTTTAAAGTCCGATGGTTCACTGCTGCGTAATTCTTTTAGCAAATTCATGTGTGTGTATATTCGTCGCTGCAGTAACCAATTTTTGCACCATTTTCTCTTTTTCTTAACTTTTCTTTTATCATCAAATAAAGTAACCACTATTGCAGCTATGGTTTGTTTTGATAAAGTAGGCGCCATGATGCTCTGTGTGCAGGACAACTGGACATATTGAAACTTTCTACAAATCTTCACGACCGATTGATGTTCAGATTGTTTGTGTTTGTGGCCAAAATACTATGCAACTGGTTGCGCCAATTGTCTGTCTAATCTGTAGTACAACTTGTCGTACTGCAAGTTGCATAGTGTATGGGCCGTTTTAGTCTTGTCAATATTAAGGCACATATAATTTGCATATATATATATGATAATTTGCATCACACCATTTTTTAATCAGCTGTATATAGGGATGGCAACGATGTATCGATGTTTTTAAAAAATCGATACATCGAAAAAGAAACATCGATGTTTTCCATCGATGTTCGATATGAACCAATGCATCGATGCATCGTGCCAATGTACGAATATCGATGTTATTTAAATGCTGTTGAAAAGCTCTGCTAACGAGTCACGACACGACTCGTTTCGGAGGCAGACCCGCCGACGTGCAATATCAATATCATACCGTGTTTTCTTGTACTGTGAAGATTCCCTAATAAGAGAATTAGAAAAACGCTTCGGCACGCGAGAGCGCGTGAATTTATTAGCATATGGTACATTTTTTAATTCCAGATTCAAAAATGTACATTTTAATAACCCCATTGCGTCTTCAAATGTCTTAAAAAAAATGAATAGCCTCGTCCTTAACCAAAGAAGGAAGATCAAACAATTCTTCGCCTGAGTCTAGTGACAACGACAATTCACATTTACAGGATGAAGAAATAAATTGATATAGGGAGCAACACAATGTTAGATTAAAACTTGTAACAAATAGTGATGATACAATTAGTGCAAAAATACGAATGTACCTTTCCGCACCGCTTTCAAATCTAAAACAAAATCCGATAGAGGAATGGGAACACTTAAAAGCCACATATCCAAATCTCTATCAGGTGGCCAGAAAATATATTGGGGTTGTCAGCACTTCCGTTCCTTCAGAAAGACTGTTTTCGTGTGCCGGAGATACTGTAACGCAGGAAAGAAATCGTCTGTCTGGAAAACTTTTGCCTAAATTACTTTTTTTTAAATAGTGTTCCAGACACCGTCCAGACGAGTTCTGGTGATATTGTAATCAATATATCTTGTATTTCCATAAATATTCATGTATTTTTTTATTTTAATTTGCTTTTGGGAATGTCCATGTTTTATTTGATATTTTATTATAACGTTAATGTTTGTCATTTACATTTTTAAATAAAACATTTTTAGCTATTCTCTTAACTTGTTTAATTCTTCCCAAAGCAGCAACGTGTAATTTATGTACCTATACTGGTCAGCGGTCACACACAACACATTTCCTTCCAGGTATTAAAATAATATGAAATATTTTAATTACTCTATAAGAAAACATCGATATTTTACAACATCGATGTTTTTTTATCGATACATCGAAGACATCGATGTTGTCTTTCCGATATATCGATTTAACGATACATCGGTTTCTTGGTTCGATGTTGCCATCCCTAGCTGTATATCATTTTGCACAATTTCCTTTAAAGTATGTTCATCCTTGTGATGCATAAGATTGTTTTATCATCTGCAAAAATAGTTAAGAGTCCTTTAATATCTACAAGGGTTAAATCATTTATATACAAGAGGAATAGAAGAGCGCCCAAAACTGAGCCTTGGGGAACGCCAGCATCAATCTCCTGTGTTGAAGAGAATGATGTACCATTCTTAACCTTTTGATATCGTCCTATCAAATATGACCTAAAAAAGGACCCCGATATGCCTCTATAGAGAATGTTTGAAAAATCGCAAAAGACTGCGGATGCAACATCCTTGTAATAATGCAATAACTGTACGTACATTTCCGGCCTAGGCCGGGAATGTAACATTTCTGTCATATTTAAACACCTTGTTTGTCAGATCTGACGTTTATCAAAAGCAAGATTTAGCTGTGGTTTCCCTAGTTACGTAATAAACTCCAAGCTCGCTCGATTCAAAACTTGCTATTATATTGAGTTTAAATTTAAAACACCGTTTTTATTTAGAGTAATATTTGGCTCTATTTTTATAAATACGTATTCTAATTAATTCCGATCGGATAAAAAATAGTATGTGCAACTCGTAGGAAAAGCACATTCCTGGACTCTTGTGTTGCTGGCCTCGGCTGCGCCTCGTCCATCATTTACCACAATCGTCCAGGAATGTTTTGCTTTTCCTCCTAGTTACACAATATACTATTAAAAGTTTTAATTGTCAATCAAAAACAAAGATGAAGAACTCGAAATTCGTTTTGTTTATCAGCGACGCGGCCAAGGACAATAAACAAGAGAAAAGAGAGGATAATATCGTATCGGTCGGATTTTTGTGTGTGTGTGTGTGTGTGTGTGATATGCAAAATGGCTCTGATCTTGCGACCAACTTGCCAGCCCACCCCTCTTTCGACGCTTAGACAGAGGCACAGCTACCCTTGTGCTTGCATTACACGTAGTTCCAGTTTGAGGGGCCTTGTATTCTGGGTGGGAGCTCCAGTATGACGGGCATGTGCCCCTGGTGCTCCCAACTCTTGCACAAAACTAAAATCTATGAAGGGCACAGGTAGAAATGGTTCTACGGCAGCATCCGGCTGCCCCCGGCGTGAATAGGTATTTCTTCTGGGTATAAATCTATGAAAGGCACAGACTACGCTGGCTGGGACGTCCGGGAGAAAAACGGTCACTAAACGTTTGCCACGTGTCGCTCAATGGCCTGTGCCAATGGCGCTCAAAGAGCGCAGTCGGATTTTTTTCAGTGACAGCTGCTCTGTCGTTACGTAGCCACACGCAAATTTTGGCGCGAAAGGCTTATAAAAATATACCTTTTTTTTATTTATTTTTCATAATTTGAAGCCAAAGCTAAATCAAATCAAGGTTATAGTAGTAGTTTTTTTTTTATGGCAGTGACACACACACTAAAGGGAGATCCTATGGCGCTCGACGAGCGGTGTGTGTGCGAAGATGTTGATTGACACGGTTCTTGAATATTTGTAGGTTGTAATTAGTGGGAAACAGATGTCCAGGAAGTGAGTTCCACAGTGATGCAGTGCGCCAGACAAAGGAGTTCTGGTAAAGCGATGTTCTAGGTGTTTCTAGTTGTACGACGAACTGGTGCGCTCCTGCCGTCTGTCGGGACTGTCTGACAGGAGTTGCCAGGGGCGGGATTATGCGGGCCAAATCCTGGGAACATCTGCCGTGAAAGTATCTGTAAAACAGAGACATCTCGGCCACATGTCTGCGATGTTCCAGACTATCCAGATTCCGGGTTCACTCCGGATCGCCGACGAGACGCACAACCCTCTTCTGAATGGAATCCAGCAGCTTTAGGGTATGCTTTGGTGCGGCACCCCAGATATGTGAGCAATATTCTAAGCACAGTCTTATTTGCGCTTTGTACAGCAAGAGCAACTGCTGCGGTGTATAGAGTTTTTTGTTGCGAAATAGCGCCCCAAGCTTCTGGGAGGCTGATTTTGCGATGTTAGCAACATGGTCATGCCATGACATATTGCTGTTGACCGAGACACCCAGCAGCCCGATTGACGAGGATGAAGGAATGGTCGATCCTGCCATAATGATGTCAGGGCCCGCTGTATTGGCCCTCTTAGTAAACGTTGCTGCTTGGGTCTTTGCTGCATTGAACTGGACCAAATTTCGGTCGCCCCAAGTTTGAACTTTCTCCAGGTCTTGATTAATTGCTGTGATCTGCTCCTGTCTGCGGTGATGAGTCTCAGTCGCTGGTAAGGGTTTTTCTGATCTAAAGTGGGAGACAAGGGTACTGTCATCTGCAAAACTGTAAACAGGATTATTCGTTTCGATCAGCAGGTCATTAATATAGATGAGGAACAGAGTTGGTGAAAGTATTGCGCCCTGAGGCACGCCCGCGTTGATGGTGAATGTGTCCGAGATGTGTCCATCGACTGCAACGTGTAGGGATCGGTTCTTAAGGAAACTGGCCAGCCAGCTGCAGAGAGAGGCGGGCAGTCCCAAGGACGGCAGTTTGTTGAGCAGTCCGTCATGCCAAACTCTGTCGAATGCCTTTGAAATATCCAACGCAATCGCTCGAGACTCTCCGTAGTTTTCAATTGCTCTACTCCATATATGAGTGACATAGGCCAATATATCTCCTGTCGATCTCTCTTTGCGAAAGCCGTATTGATTATCGCTGATTATTCTGTTGCTCTCGAGGTACTTGAGTAGTTGCTGGTTGACTACACGTTCCATGACTTTGGAGATTATTGGAAGCAAGGCAATTGGGCGATAGTTTGAGGGCGTGGTTTTCTTGCCTTTTTTTGGAACAGGTTGCACTCGAGCGACTTTCCAAGAGGATGGGTAAATCTCTTTTCTGTAAGAAAGAGAAAAAAACCTGGAAAAAACGGGTGTTAGTTCGTTGGCGCAGTTCTTTAGCACGATGGCAGGTATTCCGTCCGGTCCTGATGCCTTTTGCGTATCTAGTTCTTTAAGGATTTTGCGAATATCACGGTGAGAAAACTTGACTTCTGCCATGGTAGTGTTGATGTTCGGTATAGTGGGGAGAGTCTTGCCTTGGGGCACGTCTAAGGTAGAGTGCGATGAAAACATTTTGGCGAGCATGTTTGCTTTTTCCTTGGCTGTAGTCGCCGTGATGCCACGTTCGTCCGTCAAAGGTAGGAGAGACGTTTTTGTAAAGTTGTTACTGCCTTTGCTACCGACCAGAAATTCCTGGAACCACTGGGGCATTGCAAAAATTTATTCCTGATCCTTTGATTGTGTTTGTCCTTAGTTTCGTCGATCACACGCTTGCACTCGTTTCTCGCTTCGATAAAATAATTGCGATTTTCAGCGGTCTGATTTTGCTGCCAGTACTTATAGGCTTGCTGTTTCCTTCCTACAACTCTTTCGCATCTTTTGTCGAACCAGGGCTTTCCTTTTGATGGTAACTTGATGAAATTGTGGATGTATGCTTCCATTCCTGAGGAGATTACTTGCATGATCTCTTCGCAGCAGTCTGACGGGTCGTCAGTGGCAAAGCAGACGTCGAGCCAAGGAAAATCTAGGTAGAACTGCCTTAGATCATCCCAGTTTGCAGAATTGTAATGCCAGATTTTGCGAGGCAATGGTGGATCCTTCTGTATGGGTGGCAATTCACAAACCGTTGTAATAAGTTTGTGGTCGGAGGTACCTAATGGCGGACCAACTGTAACCTTGTACTGGTCAGGATTGGTGGTCAGAAAAAGATCCAGGAGGGCGGCGAATTCGCCCCTCTCTGAGATTCGAGTTGGTTCGTCTACAAGTTGAGTAAGCCCGCAGCTGATGACAAATGCTTCAGCTTCTCTACCTTCGTTGTCGGTCTTGTTGTGATGTTTGAGCCAGTTGGTGTTGTGGGCATTGAAGTCTCCCAGAACGATTATTTCTGAACTGGGGTGATCGACCTGTATTGAGTCAAAAGTGGTAGCTAGTGTTGAAAAAAAGCTTTGGTAGGCTCTATCGCTCGGAGGGCGACAGAGACAACATATAAGCTTGGTTAATCCCCCGGCGGTGAACTTGAGCCACATGACGTCAAGGTTGTTCGGTTCGAGTGTTTCCTCGCGGTGACATGAAAGGTCGCTTCGGACAAAAAAGACATATTCCGAACTTATATCTAAATCAGGTATGTAAGTCGTAACCAGGATAGAGGTAGTTCACTGTTGTTGTTGTAGAACATACTTGTGTTTCTGTAAGGGCTAATATGTGTGGTCTATTTGCTTGTAGATGTTGGTGTACCGAATTTATGTTTGTATTTAGGCCTCTTATGTTGCAGAAATCTATTCTAAATTGGTTCGGTATCTTTGCTGTCTGTGAAATGCGGAATGAAGGGCTCCCAGGGCCCCCCAGCGCCCGGACATCCGAATGGCCGGGGAGTTTCTTCCGGAATATTTTGATCCTGGAAGCACCATCATGTCCATATATTCCTACTGTGGAACCCGGGACCACCAGCGCGGAAGCGGAACGTGATTTGGGAAAACCACTTAGCGCTTCCCAATTCTGGTGGGGTGGTCTTTCACCGGACGATGCGAGTAGCCTTATGCATTTACCACCTAGGGCCGCTTCCACTTGAAACATCGGCCTCAGACTCATTCCTTTGGCGGTCCCTAGTCTGACAGGGGTAAAAATGGGGTTTGTTGGATCAGTCCCCAGTGATCAGCTCCAGACTTTGTACATTGGTGTTCTCCAGCCTGGGGGAGGAGGATGGGATTTGATGGGCCATATCCCATGGCAACTCGGAATGGCGGGGGCGTCACTCCCCGTAATCAAACTCCTCTCACCAGTTTGACGTCCCTGCCAGCCAATACAATGCAGCCCCTCTTGTCACAAGCTGTCATTGATCAGCTCCAGACTTTGTACTTTGGTGTTCTTCAGCCTGGGGGAGAAGGATGGGATTTGATGCGCCATATCCCATGGCAACTCGGAATGGCGGGTGCGTCACTCCCCGTAATCAAACTCCTCTCACCAGTTTGACGTTCCTGCCAGCCAATACAATGCAGCCCCTCTTGTCACAAACTGTCATTGATCAGCTCCAGACTTTGTATTTTGGTGTTCTCCAGCCTGGGGGAGGACGATGGGATTTGATGGGCCATATCCCATGGCGACTCGGAATGGCGGGGGCGTCACTCCCCGTAATCAAACTCCTCTCACCAGTTTGACGTTCCTGCCAGCTACGACCACAATTGTTGTCTCTGGTACGACTCTCTGTTGCCCTTTGCATGAGCAATTCAGCCAGTAAAGACCCCTGTCCGGGCTTAGCAAGAGCTGGAGAGATCCTCCCAGATTTGTTACACCCTGGTGGGCAGAGATACTATTTTTGGACCCTCCAGTGTATGGAGTATGTACTCCTGGAGGCTCCGTCTTGTACATGCACGAATGCACGGCTTGTTTTAAGGTTCGAACACCACCGGCTGGACGTTCACAAACATTTAAATCTTGTACATGCACGGGGCTCAAACCCCCGGCTAGACGTCCGATTCTTCCTCGGGGAATCAAAACGATCCCCGAACGCTCATTACGCGCCCCCCAAACTGATCATATATGTATATGAAGCTGATGACGAAAGAGCCGATACCCGACACGTGTTCACTCGGCCGAGAACGAAGGGTAAGTCCCAAATCAAGGTTATTTATATAAGTGATCACAAAATATAGGGGGGATATTTTGTGATAAGTGATGCAGCATGCAGGCAGATGTAGAAAAATATCACAGAATCATTGCATTCAGTGTCGTCAACTATTGAAACCAAAGAAATTTAATGTCTTTGATTGAAACTAAAAACTAATTTACCGCCCGACGCACCTTACAAAACTGTTAGTAGATCCTGCTAGACATTTTCTGACACTAAAAATGTAAATGTATTACAAAACTAGGTATTTTAAGTATTATTGTTCCTCAGTTATTTACTTGTTAAATCAGAATGAAATGTCTAAATTCCAAAAACTTCAAAATAGAGCAATGAGAATAATTCTCTCTTGCAATTATAAGTAGGTATACGTCAGTCAAATTAATGTTACAGTGGTACGCCCTTCGCGTATTTTGTTTGCTTCTGCGTTACAGAACCTCAGTGAAATAACGCCGCCGCCTGATTGACTAGATTAGCACGTGTGTTATGTACGCTCGCTTCGGGGCACTAATATGATTACGGTTATCTTATTTAATGTTTACATTTCTATTATTTAAGAATGTCTTGTATCAACTTAGACTTATAAATTATGATGCCTATTGTGTAGGTGCATTTTTCCTTTGGTGGAAGACCTACAGGTTAGTGGTATTTTATATTTCATGCATGTGTACATATTTAGTAAATGTTTATCATTCCACTAATATTTCACTTCACTGACGGTCCTCCGCTCGCTCCGGGGGCGCAACCATTGGCGTAACGGCAAGGATTCTTGGGGGGGGGGGGTATGCTTGGGGGTTATAAATCAAGAAACGGGTGCCACGCCCAAAATCATTCATTTTGAGCCTTCAAATTTCAAATAAATTGTGTTTCTTTGCAGTTTAATTGATGCCCTTCCTCCTAGAGATAATAACAAAACATAAACGCGAAACGAAATTATGCTTTAGGAATTTTAGTATAATGTTTGGATAATAAAACGAATGCTTAAAATATCTTGGACCGAACACATAAGAAATGAAGAAGTACTCCAAAACTAGAAGCCCGGGAACTCTTCGCATATATAAAAGGAAGGAAAATTTCATACCAGGGACACATCCTACGCGGAGAACGCTATCATTTTCAGCACCTCATTCTCCAAGGCAAAGTCGAAGGTGGAAAAAGGGAAATAGGTAGAAAAAAATTATCCTGGCTAGCTACTGTGATTTCTCATTGTGCTAGTGCACTAGGCACTCTTGCACTGTCGTGGATCTTGGGTTCTTGAGTTAATGGTATAAGTCTTGTAGATCTTGAAGTGCGTTGTTGAATTGGAAGGAACGTTGTTGGAAGCAGGTACGCCTTGGAGCCGTTAGCGATGGAACGAGTGTTGTTTGATTTTTGCGATTTAAGCAGACGAGAGAATTGCTGTAGACACCTAGGCGAGGCTGATCGATTTGGATTTTGCCGATTTCTCCGCAAGTCCAAATCGGCCACCCCAGGAAAGAACTACACGTGATACACGGGGTGTTACCCCCTGACCCTACTTCTACGCATGGAGCCCATACGGCGAGCTACCCCGTGCAGTCCCTTAATGCCTGTACACCCCCGTTTTTAGGCGGGAACCCGGCCTAGGGCATCAGCGATGCTCTCGTCCCCAGCTGTTATTGAGACCATTCTTGTATGTTAGTGATTTTTGAAATTAAAATGTTTGAGAGATTTTTGGAAAAATTTTTGTTGGAGATTTTTGAAGATTTTTAGAGTTTTGGACTTTATGAATGGAACGAACCTTTTAAGAAAATTAAAAAAAAAAATTTGAAAAATTTTTGAAAGATTTTGAAAATTTTGAAAATTTTTAAGATTTTGAAAATTTTGAAAATTTTTAAGATTTTGAAAATTTTGAAAATAAGAATGATATTGATATTATTTTTTTTTGGGTTTTTGACTTTTTTCTAGTGTGTTGTGAATGTAATTTAGTGTTCTGGTGGGAGTAGTAGACTTTTGTGTGCTGTTCTGTTTGGATGTGTAATTCTACTGAATAGTGTTCTTATGATTGGATTTGTGTGATTGCGTACTTGTTCTAAGAATATTGTGTGTTTGCCCGCCAAGTAGCTGTTGATTGTGTATATTTTGAGATCGTTGTCAATGTCTGTGTTGCGAACGTACCAAGGTGCGTTCACAATTTGTCTGAGTGTTTTGTTTTGGAATGTTTGTAGTTTTTTCTTGGTTGTTTTGCATGCATGTGTGTACACTATGGCTCCATATAGTATTTTGGGCTTTATTACCTGATTATAAAGCATTAGTTTGTTCTTTAGTGACATTTTACTTTTACTGTTAATTAATGGATAGGATGCTTGTTTGGCTGCAATGCCTTCATTTGTTTTTGATTGTATATTAATGTATATGTTTATTGAAAGTGAGTTTACTGTCTAGGGTTACCCCTAGATATTTAAGAGAGTCAGGCCATCTTATTATTGAGTTTTGTAAATTTAAATTTGGAATTTGTTTATTACGTTTAGTTGTTATGAGCATGGCCTGCGTTTTATCTTCTTTAATTTTGATATTCCAAGTTTCTTTCCATTCCTATATGGAGTCCTAAGTGTTGGTGTGTGTGGTTTTTGAGTCTTATGTGATTGTTGTTTATTGAGAATATGCATGTGTCGTCTGCATATATGGAGAATTTTGTGTTTGGGTGTCTAGGTATGTCATGTCTGTTGTGTATAGTGAGTAGGAGGCGACAAGGGAGACCCTTGGGGGACTCCTGCCTCTATGCGCCTTGTGGTGGATAGTGCTGTGTTTATTTGTGTAGTGAAGGATCTGTGTTTGAGGAATGATGCAATTATCCTGGCTACGAAACATCCGACAGTGGACAGGCATACAGAACTTCCAAGAACTACAAAGAGCTGCAATAAAATAGAAACATCTAAGGGACGGTCGCCAACGCAGGAATCCTGTAAGGCATCATAAGAACTATAAGAAGAATAAAACAAATAATTAAATAATCAGGTTAGGTTCGCGATTCCTTCTTCCAAAATCTACGCACTATATTCTTTTTTCAATAAATTTACATATAAACTTAAAAAATATTTTCAAGAAAAGTAAATTCATTAATTTGTCGCGTAGTTCACGTTTAGGTTGTCTGGCAGAGTACATTTTGTTTCTCGCGCGCAACCAAACATTCCAAACAAAACTAACCCAAGGCCGCAGCCGACAAGGGGACTGTGCCAAGCATATACGTATAAAAGAATGGTGCCCAGGCACTAGCGTCTCGCCGGCACAGGGAGGCTTGATCCCGACTTCTGCCGAACGGCAAGATTAATGGCGCTACATGCGTTGTTTAATGTTTACATTTGTATTTTTTCACTTCATGCAATGCCCTCCGCTCGCTTCGCTCGCTGAGGGGCGCAACCAACGAAATCTAACCCAAACTAACCAAGGCATGCCAAAAAACTAACTAGTCCAATAAAAAAAAACTTGCAAAGATCGGGCGTTGACCATTACTTTGCGTCCTAGACGCGAGCTTCGCCACCTGAGACGACCTCTCACATTCCTGCTTCTCTCGAAGACAATGCGTGAAGTGAAAATATGTGTAAACAACATTGACGAACGGAGTTCGGAATCAAGACTGCCTTTACTAACCAGACACTAATACCCAAGGCATGCCCAAAATCAAGAAAAAACTAAAAAATATTTGCAATCTCGACTAAAAACAACAGTGCAGCAGCTTGGCCGCATATAACAGCTGACGACCATTCATACGAATCAGTGGTTACATAGTGTATTTGATTTAGAGCTAGACCTAGCGCTGCACCTAATCAGCCTTCAGTTTATCGATGTCTTTGCGATGATGCGGTGCAATGAATTGTCTGGAAGTGCTCTGGTGGTTGAGTGGTTAGATGCTGGAACCCCCGGGGTTCAATTCCTGTCGGTTTTTTTAATTTTTTTTTTTTAAGATTATGTTTGTAAAAAGTATTTTTTCTTCATTTTGTGTTAGCCTTGGGTGTTTTGGTTGGTTCCTGCTTTTTGAGCCCCCGTAGCGAGAAGCAAGCGGAGGATCATGCGTGAAGTTAAATAATACAATCGGCTGATTAGGTGCCGCGATAGGTGTAGCTCCAAGTGTGTATTTGAACTTAGTTCAGTGGGAAACACCAGTAAGATTGCAGGGATCAATTCTACGGAACACCAGAGTCGCTTTCCAGCTAAGACTTTTGAGCACGCAACTGAGCCCCGACGAGCGCAAATGTTCGACACACGTGTTACAGCTGTTACCGCGATTGAAACACAGGTCACTTTAACTTGCCCCTGAAGATCCTACCGGATATTTCGTACTTAAAGCACAAAAACGTTTTATAGGTTATATACGTAGTTTTGTTTGGTTTGGTAGTTTAGATATTATTGTTATAAAGATTAAATATAAAACAAAGCTGCAATGGGATAACATATTTAACTAACCAATATATGAGCCGATTGATCCCTTCTATCTTACTAATTACCTACCAACTTGTTTCGTAATCCACCTCCTCTGATTTGGAATAGCTGGATTCATTTTTATGTTTTTAACAGGCTCTGAACAATATCATTTAATTGAAACCATGCGCAAAAAAGGACCAGAAACCCCAAAGAAAGTCAAAACAGATAAATTATTAAATAGAGGCATATATAAAGATCACATAAACAATAACATAAACGCCTCGAGTAAAGGCGGCGCGTGCCGCTGTAACGAGACGAATTTTCGCTTGTTTTAAATTATTCAATTATGCTTTTCCTGATCTGATCTGATCCATTTCTGATAAAATTAGATCCTCGATCTCTAGAACCTGGCGCGAGATATCCTTGCAGTACGAAGCCAATAGACTGCGAATGCCTATCTCCTTTTAGCTCATAGCAGGCCGCGGTAATCCAACCGAAACTACGAATTCTCTTTCATTGGCTCTAGCGTTCCGTGGACCTACCTTTCGATCGTGGGCCCTATCAAGATGACCGCCGTTTCCGGGAAGTAGCCGAACAAAAGGATCCCAGCATTTCCTGTCGCGCAGAGAGAGGCAATGACCCGAAGCCATCATGGATTTCGATTAACTCCTCCTCTTGGTCCTCCCTTTTCCGGAGATTCCCCCAAGAGTTTCTTCTCCTCTGGAAGGAGCCTGACACTCCTTCTATAGTAGAGGCATCAACGTTATAAAAGCGACACCTCCACCCAAACCACAGTCAGTTAAGTCCAAAAGAGTTCAACAGTGCTAAGCAATTCTACGTTCGTCTCTCTAAGTTCTTATTCCAAAATGCAGTTAAATTCTGCTGGTTTAAAGAATAAAGTCAAATCCTGGTTAATAATGTTACATAACAATTTAGCAGGAATATATAACAGATTAAGTCAGTGATTTCACCCTTAATCTTGCATGGTTGTCGAACGACCAGTGCCTTTATCGAGCTGTTAGAGGAATAAACTGAAACAAGCTAGTTATGTACGTAATTTCAATCACTAGATCGTATCGTATTCTACATCGCTATCAAGAAAACATTTAAGTATATAGCAGTGCACTTCAATTAAATCACTTACCTTGCGAATAGTTTCCTTTTTCGGCGGTAATATACCTTAAAAGAATTGTTGGTTGCATACGGACGAGTGTAATATAATGCACTTCGGAACGTTTAAGGAAAACGGTTATTCTTGGAACGTTGCCAGATGTTTAATTGGCAAAGCGATTGCCCTGTGATTTTGACGTGGTTACGATTAAAGCCAACAGGAAATTGATATGCTGCTCTTGTTTTGATATTAAACGACTGATTTTCGCTTTCGCTTTAAAAATACGCAGTCAGGATATGTTATTAAATGCGTGTGTTCCCTAACTTGGCAACGTCGCTCGAATTTCGTCGCAGATGTTTTCAGCAAGAAAAACCGGCTGGAGCTAAAGGTACGTTTAGGTTCGATTGAATTCGTTGAACAGATTTGATGTCAGGGGTTTTAAATGGCCGCCGTTCGGAATGAATTCGTTTCTGGTTATTTCGTCATTGTCAATGATGAATTTATCGTTGGATTTCTTTGTCCTACCGGCAATGCATAATATCATACAGCCTTAGGTACGTTTCATTGCATAATGCAGATGTTGGTAAATTTGGCGACAACTGGTTGGAGTATTTTGCGTATGATTACAGGACAGTGTGGAACGGGCCTATGGTTCGAGTTTTTTCTAGCTTTTTAACATCGAATTTTACGAGCTAGTTAGTCGTTTTTGGCTTGATTTTGTCCTCTTTCTTCAAAAAATCTTCAAAGGAGGTAGTGCGTTCGCCTGATAAAAGTTTAAGAATTTGTAATTCTCCCTAAACGGGGATTATACTTATTTCGGGTATAAAGTGGCATAGTTGCTGTAGTTTATGGCTTGACTGTGGATTGGTTGGTTTTTGCCAGAGAGGCAAGATTTTTGGTTAGTAACTTGCCACGTGCAGTGTATTCTGGGACAAAGTACGCCGTTTCCTTCCTCGAGGAATACCTGTAGAAGAGAGCGTTTGCTCCCCAATTCGTCATTACCATCGAAAAACCCTACGTAGTTAGGTAAATAAATATACATATCTTATATTTTGTAAATACTCATTTATTTTCTGTACAGGGGGGATTTATTTTTATCAGAGTTTAAGTTTTTTCATTACAGTCTAGCGAAATGCTTCCAAGAGGCCTCGTGGTCTAGTGGTACGATCTTGGGTTTCCAATATGGCGTCCACGGTTCGATTCTCGTCGGTGGCAAAAGATTTTCTTTTATTTTTAAAGGTTTTGATTGTTCCTTTTTTAAATTTGGCTTAGTTTTGGTTAGTTTCGTTTGGTTGAGCCTTTGAGCGAGCGAAGGGCCACGCGTGAAGTTAAGATTGACTTCGAAATTTGTTTGGGCCAACTCGGGATCATTTGTTTTGCATGGGGTTTAGAGAGTTTGCGAGGAGTCTTTTCCTCTTCCACCATTCCACGAGTTCTGTATTTTTTTTCACTTCACGCATTGCTCTCCGCTCGCTTCGCTCGCTCCGGGGCGCAACCAATCAAAACTAGCCAAAACTAACCCAAATTTGAAAAAGAAACAAATATAATCTTTAAAAAAATACCTTGCTGCCGACGCGTATCGAACCCACGCATCACAAGCGAATTGACTTTACCGCTTCACCACGAGGGTTCGTGAAAGCAAATCGCTGGACTGTGAAGACATCTGTTTGTCAGGGACTCGTGGAACGGTGTAAGGTTGAACGCTCCTCGCAAGCTTTATTTATCTACTAATCGGGTTTAGCTGCTAGTTCCAACATAGGGATTCGTATCTCTAATTTGTATCAGTCTTTTTGAGGAAAGCAGATGTGTAGGAGCTTTGCCCAAGTGGTAGCGCTTTTGTTTAGAAGACAAGGCAATGTGTTCGACGCCCGGCTCTGGCAAGTTTTTTTTATTTATTATTTTTTTGGGTTAGTTTTTTTGGCATACCTTGGGTTAGTTTTTGTTGGCTGCACCCTGCACCGAGCGAAGCGACCGTAGGGTACTGCATGAAGTGAAAATTTAAAAATTATTTGCATTTCGCATTATATTTAGTGCGATGTGCTGACGCAGAGTATATGGGAGGTTTTTGAAGCTGAGATATTACGGTGGGCGAGTCTTGTACTAGCATGCAGTATATTTAGTAAAATCGCCCCCGGGCCGCCGTATCAGAGGTCCAGCATCTAACCACTCAGCCACCAGGGTACTGCCAGGCAATTAATTGCCGCAAAGACATCGGTAAACTGAAGGCTGATTAGATGCCTGCCAGAGCTAGCAGTTGGCCCCAAATAAATGTATGTGTGCTGTGGTTATACGTTATACGCAAAGATAACTGTGTGCAGTGCTGCCAATGTGCGGGTAATTACCCGATTTGTTGGTAATTGAATCATCTTTGCGGGTAGGAGTTTCCCCGTGGGTAAAAGCGGGTAATTCAAGGTTCTTAGGAAATCTTCAATTCTCAAAGCTTAAAGTTTCACATTTCTGGCAATTTTATTGTCCTTGCAAATAAAATCCTTAGGGCTGTCGTTAATTTAAACAACTAAAGCGAATTCAGTATCAATAAAAGCTACGCCACAGACCACAGAAGAAGAATGACTTGACAGTTGACACTCGTGATAGTTGACGAGTAATTCCAGGAGCGGCTAGCGACTAGTGAAGGGAGAATCGAACGTTTTAGAGAATCGAGAACATGGTTCTCGAGAACTAATGAGAATCGAAAACTTATGCGAGAACTTGTACGAAAAATCGCAGACCGGCGCATTTGCGGCACGCCCAATGTTGCCGATGGCATGAAATAAAATTATGTCATGGCTAAGCCAAAATTATCAGATTTTGATGAAAATTATGTTAAAACCTGCAAAATATATCCCTTTTGATTCGCCATTGGAAATTATCAGAATGCTGGCAAAATTATAATAAAATCTAATAATTATGTGACAATCGGCAACACTGGGTACGCCATACTCCTCGGAGCGCGTCTCTTCCTGGCTAATAGTGCCTAGTTTGGAGATCTTTATCTATGCTTTTTAGTTTATGCCGTGTTCTGTGTTCTCGCGAGGTACGAGTATTTGTAATTTGTATATTTGTAAAGTAACCCGTCCGCCTGTTTTTCCGTCATTCGTTCGTTCGTTGTTAATTGTTATATATACCTATATAATAAATAATCATGAAACCAGGGTCATAGAAGTCCGATGTGTGGAATTTCTTTTGCAAGAAGGGCGAAAAACAGGTCACTTGTTCGATTTGCAACAAAACTCTACAGTTCCACCACAACACAACCAATCTTAGGAAGCATCTAGAGAGAATACACCCGATTGTCGCTCACATGAATGATGTCTCAACGGATGCGAATTCGCACGGACATTCAAATGATTCAATTCTTCAGTTCTCGTATTTTAATTCGCGTCCATTGGCAACCAGTATTGAGTTTTTAACGCCGCGTCACCGAGAGGCACTCGAGAACAGCCAAGTGAGAACTCGTCAGAATCGAGAACTTGCGATTCCGCGCAGAATCGAGAACTTTGCGATTCTTGTATTCGAATACTCCCATCACTACTAGCGACAGATCAAATGTTAAATTGTTTACGTTGGTGGTTGCACGTTGCACAATGGTAAAAAATGGTTGTACGAATGGCCCTCCGCTCGTTCCGGGGGCGCAACCAAACAAAACTAACCCAAGTCATGCACAAAATTAAGAAAAACATTTGCTTTTTAACATTTGGGCTGCAGTTACCCGTAAATAAAAAGTTTCATTTGACGTGTCATCTGGTTCTTCGGTTTTGCTGGAGTTCCGTTCCGTAAAAAAAATCTGAAATTGGTTTGAATACAGAACAGTCTTTGCTCAGAGACAATTTGCTGAAATCTTGGTTCTAAACGTAAACCGGTTAACCAGGTTGATATACAATTTCCATTTTTTATATGCCGGTAAAATTGTGGGTAATTTGTTATAGAGATTGCGGGTAAAAGTGGGTAATCCCCCTAGATGATCTAGGGTAATCACAAACAACTTGTGAAGGATCCTAAACTTTAAGTTGGCAGCATGGCAGCACATACCTGGTTGGCAGCACTGAGCACTGACTGTAGTGACCAGAGATAAATAAATAGTAGTGACTGTGTGGGTTTCTGTTTCTGGTCTGGTTATATTTTATTTGCACTATTTGCAGTATTGCAGTTCTTTATTTTCTTATTTGATATTACTTTTTATTAGTGTTGAGGCGAGAAACACTACTTCCCGGAAAAATAATTTGGAAATGGCTTCGATAATTCCAGAACATATTTTGAATACTTTGTTGTGCTCTATATGCAAACAATATTTATCTTGTGGCCCAATTAAGGTAAATGTCTCAAGAAACATAACGTTAGATAAAAACGAGTCAATAATATCTACAGTCTCTAGTAGTTAAGACATTTCCATTTTTGTTCCTTTATATTATAATACGACAGACTGAAAGTTATGACTTGGTTACTTAAAGAATAATAAGAAATTCTTTCTAGATTATGAAAAACCAAGAAAGATTACTATGTGGACGTTGTACTTCTATAATTCCATGCAGCCCAAGTTTGTTATATGAACAAGTTGCGATTTTCTCCCTTTTTCCATGCATTAACAGATACGAGGGTTGTAATACATTACTTAAATACCAAGACGTCAAACAACATGAAAAAACCTGCCTTGGAACAAATTATATTTGCCCTACTTGCCCTAATGCTGATTATAAGCCAAATTCTTTACTGTACTTGGTGGATCACTACAAAACTAAGCACATTGCGTGTATTTTGGATGTGCCAAAATTTAATGTTGATTCTAGTAAGATGGCAGAGATCTGCTATCTTTTCTGGGATACAGTCAGCAACTGTTTGTTTATAATTGATGTGATATGTACTCAGGACCACATTTTTATGAATGCATCTGTTGCAGGAAAGCGTAAGGTTGTACATACATTTAAAGTGAATGATTCACTGCTTGACTGCTCAGTTATCTGCCCATCATTAATGAATGAAAGGTCGAAATGCCATACCTTCCACTTCAAAACAGCAACTGTAGAGAAAAACTCACCAATATGGTGTGAACTATTATATGAAGTAGAAAATAGAACAGCAACAGTGGTTGCAATGGATATAGGTTCCATTGAACAACCAAATTTAAACACTTTGCGAAAATTGCCAAAATTATATTTAGATCCAGAAATGTTTCCTGGAAATAAGGAACATTATCAGTTATCTTCTTGTAAAAGTAAACTAATCAATACAGTAGACAGTAAGTTCTGTGCGCAGTTGAAATGTGGTCGTTGCAAAACATATTTTTGGAATATTTCAGACTGGACACAAGAAAAACTGGGCACTTACATTTCGTTTCGCTCTAAAGAACGAAATTTTCTAGTTTGCAGTATATGTCAGGTATGGTTGAATGAACGCATACATCTTGTAGAGAATCCTTTTGAAACAATTTCCTCTTTACATATTTTTCACCTCAGGTTTTATTGTCGATATGATTGTGCAGGGAGGTTCCCCATTTGGCAACTATATAAACATGAAAAAAATTGTGAATTTAATTTGGAAAAGCTCAGCGATATAGGCTATGTTAAAAAATGTTTTGGTGAAGATTCATATGGCAGAGAAGCAAAGTTTGTTAACGGAAATATAGTTAAAGCATTTGAATTTACATATAGTTCAAGACAAAACCCACCAGAAATCCCAATTTATGTTGTTACTGATGATGGACAAAAGTGTAAACTTTCTTGTAAATGTGAGGGGAATCAGTTAGTTGTTCTTGCAAGTCAGTACGACAAATCAAAATATCAGGTTAATTTTCGCATTGATTCAGATATTTTTGAAGATCATGTCGGAGGATTTTCTATGATGGTTGCAATTAACAGGTTTAATTATTTGTACTATAGAGTAAACATTAAATGTTTTGTTCTGTGGATGAGTCAAATTGACCGGATTGACCCAGAACACATTCTCACAATTTAAGATAAATGCTTTACTACAGAGTCATAGTAATTACATTAATTTTTTTACTAGAAGTTTTGCATTTTTATATTGGTGGACATAATATTGCACCCTTAAAACTTTAAAAACATTAGAGCATTTATAAGACATATGCCTGTTTAGTTTACAACGATGTTTAGTTTCTATATTACTAACAGAGAGAATATAACTAAAAGGAGAAGCGACAGCCTGTCAATCGATCCATTTATGTTGATGTACCCATTTTTGGTGACCTTGACTGTGCTCTGTTAACAACAATTCCACTTAGTATCGCGAGAAAAATATTTTAAGCCAATGACAATGACATCTGATCCCCTGAAATCGACCCGGCTTTTTGATTTTGACAACTATACCCTTTGAGCTTCGATTGACAGGCTGTGGCCTCTCCTTTTAGTTATATTCAAATTCAAATTTATTTCCATAAAGACATACAAAATGCATAGGAATTGTCATACACAAATATTATCTAGTAAATAAAATAAAACAACACTAAATCTAGAAATTACAGAATAACAGAAAAATCTAAAGCTATACCACATAAAGCCATATTGCTCTCAAAATTGTTCTTTAGACACTTAAAAATTGTGTGAGAAATACTCATTTAGAGAATAGGATGAACACTTCATTAGTTTCGCTTTGGTATGGGATTTAAATTGTGAAGGACTTGGCAAGTTTTTAAGTGACCAGGGAAGATTATTGTAAAGCTTTAGTGCCATAATACCAGGGCCTCTAGCCGCCTGAGTCAGCCTTGACTGCGGAATGTAGAGGGCATTCGCATTTCGGGTTTCATAACTATTTATATCACCACACAGGTCGAAAGAACTTTTATTTTTATGGACATAACAGACACTCTGTAGGATGTACAAACTAACCACTGTTGCTATACATTCACTCTTAAAGGTACAGGAACTATTCCAATCCAGACCAAACATATTCCTGATTATTCGCTTTTGAGAGATAAGAACACGCTCAATATGTGTTGAGTTTCCCCAAGCCAGCAAACCATATCATAAAACAGAATTTACGCATGAGTAATAAAATACCCTCAGTGTATCCCTATTAACGAAATTTTTCAAGAGCATGATGGCATAATTCTTAGAGGACAGAGTGCTGCATACCTGATCTATATGGTTTTGCCATGCAAGACGGTCATCCATCTGCACACCCAGGAACTTGACAATCTCACTCTGCACAAAGGGTTGCACCATCCCTTTTGACAAGCAAACTTCTGTCATAGTTTACTCAGATAGGAGCAAAAAGAACCATGCTAGTTTTTTGGCAGTTCAAAATTAGTCCATTCCTAGAGCACCACTCAGAGACCTCTCTTACACATGCATTTGCTCTATTGCTTATTGCTATGATTGCAATTTTTGTCATTATTATTTAGAAATTCTGTATTCTGTATATTATTAAAAAATGTTAGTTAAAAAACAAATAAAGATTTTTTTAGAAATAAGTCTGTTTATTCTTAAATACGAACTTGTTTTGTGTCAATTAGTTCTTTTTATTTTCTCCAATATCTATTTTTTCTGTGTAAGCTGGTAACACAATAATGTTTGCTATTGGCGTTGTTTTCTTTTTTGCCTTACTCTAACTTCAGTCCAATTTTGATCTGCATACGAAACTTTGTAAGAAAAACACCATGCTTTTCCTTTTAAAATTTAAGGCATTTAATATTGTTAAAAAGCAACGTTGTTCCCCTCAATAGTTTTGTTAAAATGGCTGCCAATATTTTCTTGGAGTTTTTTGATATTTTTAAATGAACCTTGATCCATCTCTTTTACAATAATGGCTGGCTTGGATTTTCTAGCTCTTTGGATAATTGGTATAAAAAAAAATACGTATTGTGCAGGGCTACGCAATGGGAAGCGTAAGCCAAAAAGCACTTAAACTCGTTCAATACAAAATAAATATTAATAAAGCCACTTACCATTAGAATATATTTCAATGAGCGGCATGGTGAATAACTACACAAGATTCGGGATCCGATTTGAAATCGCGGTGACTTATACTTTGGATTTGTTTTCGACTGCATTAGAACGCGGCACAAAAGGAATTAAAAAAGAGATCAACTGCCGTCAAACAATTTCTTAAGCTGGTCCCTCAAACCTTGCTCTAAAAAGAACCTCATTGGTCAGGGCGGTTCTAATTTCCAGTCCAGCAAATTAAAATGAAAGAAAGACGATATTACCTTATAAGGATCGAACATTTCTTAAGCTTTGAACACGCGTGTGCACTAAAAGCCAAAGCTAGGTATGGAAAAATACCCGAACCGAAATCAGGGTAAAGTTGCGTAACATCACGCGTTTCTTGGGTGTACGGAGATTCTGGATTTTCTGGGGGACAAAACGCGTCAAAATCTGGCTATAAAAGCGTGCCCTTATCGAAAATATTAAATTTCTAGTCAGTACGATGGTCTTAGTTGTGACCAAACCGAAAGTAGTGCCTTTCAGTTCAAAGGCTCGTGGAAATAACTAAGTAAATAAGTAAATTCTTGTCGGTTCAAAAGGTAAAGTAAAGTAACGTGGTGGATCTTCGTCATTCGTCGAGGGATAAGATGGTCAAACAAGAGCAAGGGCTGCGTCGATGGCAGGTTCTGAGCTAACATTAAGCGATAGACAGTAACTTTAGTTTTAAGTCATAATGTGTAAAGTGCTGATGGATTTGAAAACGTTTATCGTTGTCTGTCTGCGAGAATTTCATGAATTTTTCAGTAAAACATTTCAGTGCTCAAGTTAGACAGTAAATTTAGTCTTAAAGCATAACGTGTAGATTGCTTGTATATTTGAAAACAGTTATCGTTGCCTGTTGGCAAGAAATTCATGAGTATTTCAGTAAAACAATTCAGTGCTCAAGTTAGATAGTAAGTTTAATTTAAATGATGAGGCGTAGAGTGCCTGTATATTTGAAAACATTTATTGCTGTAGGATTCGGGTGTTATCATACTTCGTATTTTATTTAATTAATTTACAGCGGACAAGAATATTGCTGATTGAAATTATTTTATTATTCTATAATTGTTGACTGGCTAGTAAAATATAATATTCTAGGAAAGTTGCTACACTGAAAAAAATGCAGTGTCTAATTAATAATACCAGTGTCATTTTCTTTTAATGTGCAAATTCTGATTGTCTGGCGCTGTAGATACGAGGTCATATTAAAAAATAAGCGAATAAATTTAGCCACTATAAAAAAGCTCCCTTTCAATTATTTGATTAAAACATCACTGATGTGGCTTACATTCATTTAAATATATTTAATATACCTGAGAGTAGAAATTAAGTACCGGTAAGAGGCATAAAGTGGTTTCAACTAGGTAGCGAAATATGGGTGGTTGCCCAAGTGTATAGGAAAATTATTTTACGACGAAATAGGGTGTCAACACACTGGTACTGCGAACCCGGTTACAGATAACGAACAGAAGGTGAAGAAAAGGCCGAATTGACAGTAAGTAAAGGATTAGGGTAAATCGGCGTTCATTACAGGATGTTTTCTATAATATAAAAAAAACTTACCTAAGTAGGGTAAGACGTACAGTAGTTGGCCTCTTAAGGATTTTACTAACATAAAAAAGTTTTAATTTTTGTTAAATGTAGGAGATTATTAAAGTTTGTATGTTAAATAAAAGCTGAAACGTCATGCTTTTAGTACTGTTTGTTAGTTTGTTTAAAACTAAATAAAAGTAAGTTACATTGCAAATATTTAGCAGAAAAGAACACTTTTCCAAATATGATAGTTATTGGCCCTTTTAGACAGTTGTTGGCCAGTTAAGCGATAGTTATTAGCCGCTCTTATTCTGCTGCGATTTTAAGTTGTAAGTTAAAAATAAAAAGTAGGTACTACTCACAGTAGTGTTCAAAATGACATATTGTTATAAAAACCAACATAATAAACAAAAAACTAGCTCAGTCTTCACAAATTCTTTGGTAAAATTACAAGTTTTGTAAAAAAATATTTCGCTAGGCAGAACAGAAATGCTTGCAGCAAAAAAAATGAAAGCTTCATTTTTAATGAAAAAAAAAAAAACAACGAAAAAAAAAGAATTCTATCAAAAATCTCTCTGCAAAGCACTTCTGAATAACAGGCTTAGCGATAGTCTAATAAGTTTAACTTATGCCAAAAATACCTACATTTTTAGGAGGAACAATAAACCGCAAAAAAAATAAACATTAACAACCCTGTTTCTTTTTTAAAGATGTTAAACACTCAAAAATTTCAGAGTTTGATTTGTCCAATAATTGTATGTCTTAAGACAGGTAAATGGTAAACTCTTAGACAGGCAAAATGGTAAACTCTTAGACAAGAAATACATTTTACCCCCCTCAGGGTGGCTGTGACATTAAAAGTACAACTAAAACAAATACCAGCGCTAACAAAATTATTTTTATCAGGGGTTAATCCAAGAAAGTCTTCAGGTACCTTTTTTATTCCTGGTTGTATTAACTCATTTGATATTATATTAATTTTACTGGAAGAATCTACAAATAAAGTCTTTTTTACGTTAAATACTTTTCATTTAAAATCGAAAATAAAGGCTATTAATAGGTGTTTTCGAAACGGGAATAACTTTTTCTGGTTATGGTTGTTTTCCTTCATTTAAAGTTTTTTTTGTGGCTCTTGGCCTTTTTGTACGATATTTTTTAAGTAATTGTAATTGTTCTTTTTTTATTTTTTTGTCACTTCTTTCTTGCTTTCTTCTTTCTTTTGCAACTTCTTTTTCCTTTTTTTGTTCTTCTCGATCAGTTTTAATTTTTTTCCACTGAGTGAAAAAGCACAAATGGGTCACGTTCAGTTTCACGTTTTCCCTTTCTTTGGGGCGTAAGTGGCCATTGTAAGATATCCTTCATACTAATTTGAGAATTGTTTTTATTGCTGGGTTGCTGTTCCGATAACACAGGTTTAATTAGTGTGTCATTTTGAATTTTACCACTTTTTAAATTTATTTCCAGAGGACTATCTCCGGCTAGAAGAATAGGAATATCTTCTATATTCCAGGTTTGGCAGTTATCCTTATGAGATGCAAAAGAGACATATTCAATTATGGACTCATCAGCTTCATAAACGTGAAGTCCCGTATTGATTTTAGATTCCTGTTTTTAATTTCCAGTCATCACTTCGCATCACTTCCAATCATCGTTTCATTTTCAGTCGTCACTTCTCTACTGTTAAATTCTTTTAAAAGTCTCTGAAGAATGGCAGTTTCCTTATCACAATTCTCGTTTTCACTGTCTGCATCATTAAGTTCTTTTAGTTTTTATTCTCCTATAATCTCCAAAATTTTTCCAAAGGATAAGTTGCATTCAAGTTTATTATTTGTTACTGTCACATCTTTTATTTGCCCTTTACCTTGAGTTTGTCGACCAAGACATTTAGAAAAGTCTATGGCATCCACATTCCATGTACAGATGCCACAAGCTCGAAAGCCGTTTATTATTCCAGCCATGTAGCAATTGACTTTTGAAGCACTGGTGCAAACTTTCCTTTTGTAAGAGAGTCAATAGGATTCTCCCTCCTCCACTCGTTGACTGCTCGTTTCCATCCCGCCTTTAGTGGTTGAAATGCAGCTACGTCTGCGGGTTGGAGCAGGCGCGTCGAGTTGGAGTTAGAGGCATACTAAAATAATTTCAAGTTCGCTACACAGGTTGCTAAGCTGCAATGTTAGGTGCGTGCTATGTCCATGAAGAAACATGATTACTGGAAACTTGGTATTTGTTTTTACCAGATATGGGTAAAATACCTTGAATATATACTTATAGAAAGTTTCAGCTTTCATCCAGCCAGTATCAGTGGCTCCAATTCCCCAGTCCTCTGGAACCGACTGTATGATGTAATTAGATAGCCTCTTATAAGGGTATATGATCATTGGCGGTGTAACAGCTCCAGTAGCAGAAAAGGTAAACATTACCGTAATATTAGTCTTTGATGGAGCATTTTCAACCTCGTATACATTGCGAGAACCTTTTGGAGCTAAAACTTTCGAGTTTTTGGGGCACAAATAAAAATTAGTTTCATCTCCATTAAACACCCTAGATGGACCTTTAACAATGTTAAAATACCCTTTTGCCTTTAAATAACGTTCAATTTCGATAAACCAATTTTTAATGTTTTCGGGGGCGATATTCGCACTAGCACTTGTTACAAACTCTGCGGTTCTAGTTGATAAGTTTGAATGTCGTTTTAGAAATCCGTTGTACCAACCAATGTCCGGAAAGTTATTTTTAAAGGGAGTCTGTCTGGGATTGGGAAAACATAACATCTTCCTTTCTTCGGAGAAATCCTTTTTCATGGCAAGCACGAATCCATTGTACTAGAGTTAACTCTTCTATTTCTGTTAGTACTGGAGCAGGGCCGTGACGAGTCTTTACAAAATTTTCGCATCTTCTAAATTGTAGTAGTAGAGCGAGGAATTTTAAATTGTTTGGCAGCTTGTCGAATGCCCATTCCATTATCGATAGCCTCAAGAACATTTATTTGAACATTCTCTTCACTATATTTTTTGCTTGCCATTATTAAGCTGCCTATAAAGAGAAAAGTGAATTTTTTAGTTCTTGGCCACCTAAAATTTTAGTTATTGGCTGGGGGCCAATAACTGTAAAACTAAAAAAAGAATCGTATTTTTTCATTAGAATATTTAAGCGCTATTAAAATTAAGTAAAAATCAGTAGTTATCTACATTATAATATTTTAAAATTATAATTTAGTTATTGGCCGCCTTGACCACAACTAAAATTACCATAAAGTACTGTTACAGTAGTTGGCCACCCTATAAATGTAACTAATTTTTAGGTTAGGCTATTAAAAATGCGATAAAAACGAGGATTACATACTAATAATTAATTTAAAACGGCATATATGTTAAAAATATCGATTACAATTGAGAAATTACCTTCGGCATCACCAACGTTAAGTTTTCGATAACAAAATGATACTTTAAAGAGAGCCTCAAACAGGTGTCAACATGGACGCTTATTTTACTTTACAGTGTTGCCATAGCAAAAAAATTAATTTAAGAAGAACGTTACAATGTTGTCGCTATTTATTAAAAATAAGATATCTTAATTAATTCGTGCTGAACGCTTAATAAATGGCTTTTTATTAGAAGTGGCCAATAACTATCACATGGACAACAATTGTAGGTTTTACCCTATTAAGGATTACCTTCAAAGTTATATCATCATTTGCATATATGTTCGTTTCCCCACTGCCCACATTCCCAATATGCATTTTAAAGTGCCCTCTTAAGTTTGAGGTATTTTTCGATGATTTAAGAATGTTCCCAGACACCTTGCAACTGGCTTCATTTTTATCTTGCTTCACAAAATATTTTCATATATCACTTTTTTGGGGCATTTTTGAGAGGAGAAATAATTTGCTAAATCAAAATAATACAGTCTACTACGTCCATAGGAAAAGATGTTTTTAATGGGCTTAATTAGGTTTTCTCTGAGGCATAACCAATAACCACCATCAACCACGAAGATATAGTCTGGGGTAGTCCTGAACTGTTAAAGAAATTTCGCAACCTACTTTTTCCGACGTTGCCAAACCTTGTGTTCACTGAAACTCATCAGCTTTTTATATTTAAATATACATGGCATTCCCACAGTCACCTTTACCACCTGTGGCATTCCTCTGTCAGCTTTGTTCTGTGCCACAATCATAGAATATTGTGGCAAAAGAGAAAGAGCGTTGGCAGTAGACACCAACAGACCAACACCCATTCGAAAGTTTCAAATGCAAATGTGTTCCGAAATCTGCTTCCACACGGAGATTCCGGAGGTGTATCGTTTTTGTTTATTGTGCTTGTTAGATAAAGATTTATCCACCGCTGTGAGCAGTTTAGAAATACGACGAGCAACGGAGTAATTTGATTTAAACGGAACCGAATCGAGTTCCATGTATATTCGATGTTTCAGTTGTTACATCGATACATCGAGATTTAAAACATCGATCGAAAAACATCGAATTTTAAGTCCGATATATCGATGTTTTTAATACATCGATATTAATATTTATCTATGATCGATATATCAGTCGCGTTCGGTTTTTACCTAAGATCGCACAGATTAACCTGAATCGCTCGTTTATGGCATATACGTAAAAAAAATTATGGCATCTAGATGTAGGGGAAATAAATCTCAACCGTTCGGCAATTAAAATCCGAGCGATCTGACGACGATCTTTTTGCTCCGAGAATTTTGACAGACGAAAGCAATTGATCTGAATGTGTGAGGTTAAGTTCGGAGTCAGATATCCTTTATAGTGATGGGCATAACCGAATTATTTTATTAATTAATTAAGTTAATTGAATAATCATTCGAATACATTCAGGTTAGCGATCGCAGCCGGTTAGGAAGGAGGTTCAGCGTCATCGGCATCTTATTCGTAACTCGTAGCTGCTGTAATTATTGTCTTATTAAGCATGGCTTAATAAATAAGTAAATAACAATAGAATACGAGTAAATATTTGATTACGCAATATTATTGAACAAAATATAATAAACAGCGTTTTACTTTTTTCAATCAAAAATACTTAAACTCCAAAATATGATTCTTGGATGTGTTGATTACATTTAATGAACATAAATTATTAAAAATCTACTTTGCAAAAAAGTATTTCTCTCTGGCGATGTATTTATAGTACTATAATAATATTAATAATTAATAGTAGGTACATATATTGGTATAGTTATATTATGACTTATGTATGCTCCTACATTCTAAATTCCAATATATAACCTAAAAACTAAACAAATATTAGGTGATAATTGGTGTTATGTATTGGAAAGCAGGCCGTATTTATTACGAAGAAGTGTATGAAAGAAATAATAAATATGTGCAACAAAAAATATCGGCCGGCCGGATCAAAAGCGACCGCCTTTTATCTTGATCCTTTGAAGATGTCAACAAATTGCTGTATTTGCACTTTTTGGACATTCAAGCGCCGAAAATTGGATATTTCTTTTTTATGTTAGGTACCTACGCAATAAAAGTAAATTATGTAATCTTAACTTAATATTCGCTAGTTTTTATCCCCCCAAGTTCGGCTTCCACATTCCACAATTCCACATCCTACCGGTACATTTGAAATTTTAAAACTCATCTTTTATTCGAGCTAAAACATCGAAACTTGCATCTACACTATAACCCCTATATTCATAACTCATAACTAAATTAAAACCGCTCCTTGCTCGTTGATCATTCGACGGATCGACGCGACGCGACAGCGAGGTTTGTTCCTTCGTGTTCGTATTTGAATTCGCACGTATCAGGTTCAGGTTATTTTTCATTCGAATACTTGTGGAATGAAAACCGAATAATACAGGTTATTTTAATAACCGGATAACAGGTTATTTTTCATTCGAATAAGCCCATCACTAAATTCCTTTAGCCTTTAGCCCCAGATTAAATAAAATAATTTGGGTTAATTTTGATTATTTTTATTTATTTAACGATGTGTAAATATATAAATTCTTGTAAAAAAATCAATTCATTTAAGTTCATGATTCTAATCTGTTGGCGTGAGAATGATTTTGACATATCGCTTCATCCAATTCTTGCTGGAGATCTATTAAATCCTAACCTCAGCTTCACATCCATTTAATATACAAATATTATGTAAAGTGCAGACAGAAACAATTAATAAACAAACCACGTTCAGTCAGACATTATTTGATAGCTCCTTCAATTAGGGCCAAAAGAGCATAAGAATACACATTTGATTAGTCGCAAAAAAATTGGTAATTTTCTAGCTTACGTCAAAATACCATGAAAAAAAAAACAATCCAGAATAACATTTCACACTGTTGATTTTTAAACAACCATTTCTGTACCTTTGTTTATAATGTCTGTACGTACCGTTCGTTTATCAAAGATTATTCCATCCTCAGTAGAGTAATACTCTGAGACTCTATCCGATCTGTGGTCAGGGTCAATGGTCACGTGACAAAAAATCCGTCACGTCGGCATATTAAGATCCTTTATAGAAATAGAGCACTATGTAAAAATCGACCTCTCCTATTGGTCGATCCGCATGGCCCACCGCTCGCGTGGGGGGGGGGGGTCTGAAGAAAAGGAAACTAACCAGGTGCTAATCCAAACTAACCCAAGACATACCCAAAATGAAGAAAAAAAACTGTTTAGAAACATAATCTTAAAAAAAAAAATTAAAAAAAAAACAACGCGGTTTGACCCCGGGCCGTCCAGGTGAGACTCAGCCATATAAACCTCTCGACCACGAAGCTCTTGCCACAAATCGATTTCAACCGGTAAACATAATACGAGATGGATCGACCAATAGGAGAGGTCGATTTTTACATAGTGCTCTATTTGTGTAAAGGATCTTAAAATGCGCATCTCTGTGGGATTACCGAACTAGGCTATCGTTGCCATTAGAGATGGGCAGTTATCGAAATAAACCAGAACAAAAAAAAAACAGCTGGTTAGTGCAACTAATTCCCCCCCTCTTCGTTGGGTTAGTGTGATGTGGCGTTAACCGACTTCTGTGATCGATAACAACATTATTTAACAATGAAACTGCTTGTCTTTAAAAGACACCTCCTATCCTTTCCGAACTTCTACCATACTCTTTGAAGCCTTCGGAATATATTTATACTGCAAAAGTATTTATTACATTCCGTAACTGAATATGGCACCGAATTACATTCCGTACACGATAATGGCACCCGCGCGTTGATTGGATAGAAGTTCAAATTTTGACTTATAAAGACAATGTTTTGACCAATAACAACCCCGAGGTGCTATATACATTTACGGAATGTATAAATGATTACGGTATGAGTCTTGCCGATGAGTTAGCGACTCATGATCTTGTGGGCAGAAATCTTCTAACCTCTGAAACTTCTGATTGTCTTTCAAGAGAAGCCCACCTGCCGATTACAAGTTATGGAGATACGGCAGCACAGAATAGCCAGTATGGCGAAGTCACAACGCCGCAGATGTTATGGGTATTGAAAATACACCTGCTCATGTCAGTTGTCAATAGCAGTGTTTTGGTGTTTGGTGATCGCAGTGCAAGAGGTGTAGCTTCTGGTGTGACACTTTCCTTGAATTCAGGGACCTACGTTATATATGGAGAATCTCATCCTAATTATTCTTTCCGATGAAACGGATGCTCCAAGTATAGTCATATACTTAAGAGCAACCTTGTAGGTTGCAGGAAAGGCACTCTTATTTTTTATCCAATAGTTAACTGGGTCAGAGCTTTTTGGGATAAGTGGTTGGTCCAAATATAATTTGAGTTCTGTTGGTTTAACTTTAGGTGGACCGACTCATGTTATAATCCTAATCACTAATCAGTTTTTTATATATAATATGTTACACGAAAGTATGAAGAAAGGACACGACAAAAAAGGTAAAAGATTCCGCAAAGAGCAAAGTAAAAAGTAAACCACCAAACACAAACAAAATAGGAAATTTGATGTTAGGTTTTTTAGTAGGTATTTGTTATTGTATCTAGCAGTGGCTAAGGCAACGGCCTGACGTGGAGGATGAATGAAATGCAGCATCAACTATTTTGTGTTGTCATTGTTCCACTCCAACTCGTAGGCCATTCAGCATTATATCGACTATCTGCTTCGGCCAAATCTTTAGTCCGGTTACGAACGAATTACGGTTAGGCCTTCTAAAAACCGGTTCATTGGTTAAACCAATATGAAAAGAACCGCAGCTTTAATCGGTTAATTAAACTGAAAAATCCAGTTATTCCAAAAACCGGTTAGTTTTGCCCATCCCTAGTTGCCATCTCTATATACAGCAACTTGCATGTGTTTCCTCGAATACATCACACAATCGTGTCGGGAACGATTCTAGACCGGTGCGACCTAGCGACTAGTGGACAGCGTTACCAGGTCTACTATTTTTATAGTAGATCTATTATTTTTGACCTTTGGCTACTATTCTACTTTCTTAAAGGTAAATTCTACTATTATTTAGAGAAAAACAGAATACTTGATTAAATATCCTAAAACTACAAGAAAAAATTAAACAATTAAACAGAAATCTTAAAATTCTAACATATCATCTTAATTATTTTTGTGCAGTGCGATTACGTTGCTATTTTTGTGCAGTTTTTAAAATTGGCACCACCACCACAAGTTCTGTATATACATATAAGGTTTGTTCCAACCAGCGTTGCCAGATGGCAGATTTATTGATATGATACAAGGGCATTACATTTAATGGTATTTAATGGTACATTCAAGAAACCAATTTGATGGCGTTTTAAGGTACAAATTCTTCATTTTATGGTATGCCAATGATACTTAATTCGCGACTACCTACCGCAATTTTGAGCCATCACGCATGCGTACGTGCTATTTCATATATTATTCAAAGTTTTCGTTATTTTGGGCATTACCTTGGGTTAGATGGAGTTAGTTTTACTTGATTGCGCCCCCGGAGCGAGCGGAGGGACACGCGCGGAAGTGAAATATTAGAACGACAACACCGGGCTGCTGTCAAATGCGCAGGTCCAAAAGTCGAAAATTTGCGGTAGGTAGGCGCGAGTATGGTACTTATACTGGGACTGGGATTATATGCATAGAGAGTAGAAACGAGAGTTTTATATAGAAACGAGCTTTTATATAGAACCGTTCACGCAAAAAATATCACATATTAAAAGAGCATTATATTAATCTCTTAATTTAAATAAAAAGCACTCTTCTCCCTCTGTGGTTTGAGATTCGCTTTCATTATCATCTTCTTTAGATGTATTGGCTTTTGGATATAGAATGCTTGATGTTATTCTGTCCGCCATGTTCTTTTTTCACAACGAAATTGTAACAGAATCCCTGGCTTCTAATTTCTTCGGAACTAATCACTAGTGATGTAATTGTCTTTAATTGCAACTTTTTTCGCAGTTTTATCTTAATTAAATTGATTTTCGAGAAAACCCTTTCGCATGTTGCGTTTGAGTGCGGGAGACTTAGAAGTTCTAAAACGAATAACGCTAATTCCTTGTAGACATGATTATTCCAAGGGTTGGAATACTAATTATAATCATTGTTGTTTAGGCTATGCAGAACTAATTAAACTAATAAGGTAGGCGGTATATTATATATTTAGTATTTTTCGTAGTTAGGAATTTGGCAGAGTGCTATGTCGGGATATTTTATTCCCATTACCCATTACTAATAATTTTTTACAACAATTAGGTTAGGTAGGTACAAAAAGCCATGTTTACTTACTAAGATGTCGTTAAGAAGTCAAGTCAATTATAAACTTGCTCTAATCACCATACCACATAACATCCCCACACATAAAATATATAGATTCGGATTATATATTATTCTTGTTCTCAAATCTCAACACAAATTACGAGTAAATTTCTACGCGGAACGACATCGTAAAATGCATTGCAGTTACCTATCTGATACGTGCCACACCTAATTCCGCTATGCTTCAATAGAGAGCAGGGCGAGATAAAATGTAATATTTAATGCAGGAATGGTAACTCTATATGATATAGATTATAATGATTGCTCATTGGTCACACGTCACAGTCCCTTGGGGTTGGGCTTGATCCTGCTCGCAGCTTCGAATATCGAGTTTGGCAAGAACAAACACAACACGTGTATGGTTATTCAACAACATAATATTTTAAAGAATAATGGTATAAAATGGTACAAAATCGTATTAAATGGTACATAAAATACCCCAGGTACGCGGGACAAAATAATGGTACAAATACCATTATAATGGTACGTCTGACAACACTGGTTCCAACCGACTAGAAAACCGTACGTGGGACCGTCATTTCTAGTTGTCAATTTCACTTTTGAAGGCAATAAATAACATGTCATGTTGACAAACGAATATGCTACTGGAAATTACCGTCCCGTGTACGGTTTTCATGGCCAGTTGCATAGATAATATATAAAAAAAATAGATAGGCAACTTCCGAACAACGGGCTGGACCTTATTGCTAGTAGCGCCGTGCTGCGACCTGTGTGTGAACTATATAGGCGATCCAGTGGATGGCGGGCTTTTTAAAAAATCTTCGTTTGGGAATAGAATTGTTTATCAAATATTTTTTGTTAAACGCCAAATTTTCAAAAGTTAATTATGAACAAATACCTGTTTAAATACTTCTGAAAAAGCATGACCTAACACATACAAATATTTAATAAAATAAATTCAATAAATTTAAAGATAAATATTAAGAGCACAAAGCACCCACCAAATTATCGTAATTTAGGTGTATTATTAAGGAAAAGCGGAAATAACAGGAAATTTTGATATTTACTTTCAATTAAATAAAGTAAGTGGCTAATCCTTTTAAGAAATTGCTTTTGAACAACTTAATTCATGTTTTTCATGAATTTGAAATAAATAGGTACCTATAGCAAATATTGTTTTAACACCTCGTTTTAATGAGATTTCTAACTTAAATTGCAATATTTTACATGAAACTTTTAAGATTTATAATGGATTTATTGAATTTGTTTTAATACAGGTATTATGTGTCTAGTCACACTTTTTCAAATGCATTTAAATATTTGTTCATAGTTAAAACTGAAAATTTAGGGTTTAACAAAAAATATTTAGTAAACAAAATTTAATGTTGAAAAGTGGAACTTAAAACAGTAAATAAAAGTTAATCATAGTCAAAGTCAAAATAAGCTTTATTATCTAAAGACAGGTGTCTCATTGACAAAGCAGTATTTAAAATAATGAAAATATATGTACGTACAGAAACAAAGTAGCTTAACCCGAACAACAATTTGTTAATAAAAATACACACAAAGAATCAAAAACCATAGCACATTAAAAGTTATCGCAATAAAATTCATTAAGACTATAATACGCTCCACCAACTAGCAAATTCCGGACTCTCTTCCTAAACAGTTTCAGAGAAGCAAGAGATATTAAATGCCTTGGAAGATGGTTTAAGATTTTAATGCTTTCTTATATGATTGACTTTTTAATCCAGGCGGAGTGGGGTATTGGTAACAATAAATTAGTGACATTACGAGTTACATAAGATGAATTTTGCAAGGTAAAGTTCTGTTTATTTTTATGAATGAGAGTTGCCGTTTCTAAAATAAATAGACCAGACAGAGTCAAGATCTTCTCCCCTTTAAACAATGGTCTACAGTGATCCTTGTTTTTTGCTGCACAGATATATCTAATGGCACGCTTCTGAAGAACAAAAAGAGAGTCCATAACATACTGGCTACAAAACCCCCAAAAGCCTATCCCATATCTCAGTCTCGATTCAATTAGGGCAAAATATACATTTTTTGCCAATGAGTGTCCAAAGTCAATGGCAGTTATTTTAACTGCAAAGCAAGCAGATGCAATTTTTTTAGAAAGGGACAGAACATGAGGCTTAAAGCTCAATTCACTGTCAATTACTAATTACAACTCCCAGAAATTTAGATCATAGAGACAAAATAAAATATACTTTTGCTGTTTGTTCCATTCCTAAAAATAAAATATCAAAAAACATGAAATTTAAAATTGTTAGATTAAAATTATGATTTCAAATTTTTCATTTTTGCAACCCTTTCTTTGTATTTTTGATGTTTCTCATGTTTTTTTAAAGCATACATTTTTATTTTATCATTTGAGGAAGAAATCCATATAAATGTATGCAATTTTGATATATAATGAAACAGCATTTTCAATACATAATGATTTTTGCATTTAAATATGGAAACGTCATCTTTACATAAATGCTTAAAAAAAAAAATCAAAATTGCCGTTACATTTAAGGAAGAACATATTTCTGGTAAAATAGTTGCAACCAAATAAATACATTTCTGGAAGAATGAGTTAAAATGTGTTGAAGGTGCTAGGAGGGCTCTTGGAGAATAAGCTCGAGCTTCAATTAGAAAATATTCTTCTCGACTCCTATCACCTTCAATTAAGTTTTTTCTACACACTTCATATATTTGAATTCTCTTTATACATGATACATGGATACAGAACATTTTCCCTTAGATGTTTTATGTGGAGTTCCTTTAGGTGAAACAGCAGCATGGGAAGGTGATTCAAGAAAACTGCTACTTGGTTGAATAATTCCAGAGGTTGAAGCTAGTACAGTATCTTGATTTTCAATAATTTTACTGGATGAAGCAGGAATCACTTCTCCCGTTGCCATTTCCGAAGTACTTGATCCTGCAGAATAATTAAAAAAAAAAATACTTACAGTGAAAGGCTTCTACATAATAATACACCAATCAACATTCAACTGTTAATAAAATATTTTTAGAAATAATAAAATAAGTACAAAATTTTCTTTTATATATTTTTCATAAATACCATTTTTAAAATTAACATACCATCAGTTTCATTCTTTGGTAAAAATAATGTACGAACAGCATCAATTTTTATAAGCGAGTTTCTTCGGCTTCCAATAAAAAGAGATTCTGGCCCAAAGTGTATGTGACACACACGGTATGACTTCCTAACCCTTTCTATTGACTTTTCTTGCAAATCATGTCTCCCAATTTTAATAAGCCAGATATTGTGTAGCTGAAATTAAAAAACACTCATTAATGATATTTTATATGGTTTGTGAAACTCAGGTACAATGTTACATCATAACGGTGACACTAGAGCTGGGTTCGGGTATTAAAATGGAGTAAAACTGGATTTTCGGACACGTAATCTTGGAGCGTATGTGTCAAAATGTATAGTCGAATGATTCGGAGTTGTTGGGCCTGGGAACGACAGATTACTGACGGATTCAAGACAGCTGTTTTCGATTTTCAATTTTCAGGAAAAGTGTTTTTTTAAGAGAATTCGGACACAATGTTTGCTCAATCACAAATTTTATTAATGTTTTGTTACACAGTACCAGTGATCCATTAAATATAACTGGGTTACCGGCCTCGTCTACAACAGGACAATGTAGATATTTACTTATTTCTATATTTTTATAATCTTGGACTACACATGGCCACAAAATTTGTGCATGTGACCCAAACAAAATTATAATTCTCAAGAAACAAGACACAAAATGAAAATCAAAAATGACACTTCTCGCTCGATTCTCAAACTATGCAGGCTCTCTCCAATATCTTTCTTCTGCGAGGTGGAACTTTTGGAGTAAACTCTTTTTATCTCACTCTGTAATAGTCGAATGCTGAGAGAGCTACTCCATTTGCACAAAAAGCTTTACCCGAACAGCTGGAGTACTTTTAGGTATGCATGGAGTGAATGGCATGAACATCCCGAACGCGCCTTATGAAACCTTATAAGAATAGGATTCATAATATTGACATAACATTGTACCTGTGTTACAAAAATTGTACATATTATTGCACTGATGCAGATGATAAAGAAACAATGAAAGATTGTATTTTTTGGAGTTGTTTTGACAAGAAATAGGACCCAGTTATTCCTCATTTTCAAACATCATGTCTTGCTCAAGAGTAAAAATTATTGTCACAACCATCACATCAGACAGACAGACTATAGGAAATAGTAGCCCTTATTTTATTTTAATTTTATGTTAAGTAAGTACCTATTTGTCTGTAAACTTAAATCCAGTGTAATAAATAAGAATTATAACTCTGTCTATTCTTTTCTATTAACATAAAAAACCAAATACACCCTTTTTGTGGTAAGAAAAAGCTTGAATTCATTCAAATAACATATTTATATCAATTTAACTTTAAATAAAAGTCAAATGTGGGTTAGGATTGAACTGTTTGGATGAGTGACATGGTACTACACTACACTTTCTGTGTAATTTTTTAATATATAGCTATATTTAATTGTAAAACTTACCTCTGGTTCCTTGGGGAAGGTATGCATTTGGCACTCTTTATTGGTGTTTTTACAGTCAGGTACACAACAAAAATAAACCATTTTTATAGAGTTTTAAAAAGTTCAGTTCAGTTTTCGGATAAAAAAATCGCACACACACACAAATCAATAACTCAAAAATATGTAAGAAAATCTATATAATCACTAAAATACCGACAAAAGCTCTCTCTAAAGGCAACGATTAACGAAACACGAAAGAAGTCAAAGAAGTAATAATAATAATGGCGTCTTCCGTCTTCCTTCGTCCTTGTGTCAGTCCATGGTTTTTAGCGCATGCTCACTTTAAAATAATGCGTATAGCGCCCTTCTGCGACCTGTGTGTGAATTATTGTCAAGGATCTGTCATGCCCATAACAGTTTCCCGGGTATGGCCAGTTGGAACAGACCTTTAAGGGACTCACCGGCTCGTCCTTGCGACTTGTGAGTCTGCGTGTTTACTCAAAACCGACGGAATAATATTAAATGGGATCGTTTTTAGTTTTATTTAAAACCTAGACAGTGAATTTGTAATCTACTATTTTCTTTATTCAATCTACTATTTTTTTTACATCAATCTACTACCTAACTATAAAACTGATCTGGCAACTGGCAACACTGCTAGTGGACCCGGGCTTCCCTGATGTTCCCTAGCCCCTAGATTTATCGAATTTATCCGGTTTTCAAGTTTTCACTGTTTTCAGCAGACGGGCTTTAAGCTTATACTTTATCTGCAGTATTGCAGTTCTTTATTCTTTCTTTTCTTATTTGATATTACTTTTTATTAGTGTTGAGGCGAGAAACACTACTTCCCGGAAAAATAATTTGAAAATGGCTTCGATAATTCCAGAACATATTTTGAATACTTTGTTGTGCTCTATATGCAAACAATATTTATCTTGTGGCCCAATTAAGGTAAATGTCTCAAGAAACATAACGTAAGGTTAGATAAAAATAATTCAAAAATATATACAGTCTCTAGTAGTTAATACATTTCCATTTTTGTTCCTTTATATAATACGACTAACTGAACGTTATGACTTGGTTACTTAAAGAATAATAAGAAATTCTTTCTAGATTATGAAAAACGAAGAAAGATTACTATGTGGACGTTGTACTACTATAATACCATGCAGCCCAAGTTTGTTATATGAACAAGTTGCGATGTTCTCACTTTTTCCATGCATTAACAGATACGAGGGTTGTAATACATTACTTAAATACCAAGACGTCAAACAACATGAAAAAGCCTGCTTTGGAACGAATTATATTTGCCCTACTTGCCCTAATGGTGATTATAAGCCAAATTCTTTACTGTACTTGGTGGATCACTACAAAACTAAGCACATTGCGTGTATTTTGGATGTGCCAAAATTTAAAGTTGACTCTAGTAAGATGTCAGAAATCTCCTATCTTTTCTGTGATACTGTCAGCAACTGTTTGGTTATAATTGATGTGATATGTACCCGAGACCACATTTTTTTGAATGCATCTGTTGCAGGAAAGTGCAAGGTTGTACATACATTTAAAGTGAATGATTCACTGCTTGACTGCTCAGTTATCTGCCCATCATTAATGAATGAAAGGTCGAAATGCCATAGCTTCTGCTTCAAAACAGTGACTGTAGACAAAAACTCACCAATATGGTGTAAACTATTATATGAAGTAGAAAATAGAACAGCAACAGTGGTTGCAACAGATTTAGATTCCATTGAACAACCAAATTTGAACACTTTGCGAAAGTTACCAAAATTATATTTAGATCTGAAAATGTTTCCTGGAAATAAGGAACATTATCAGTTATCTTCTTGTAAAAGTAAACTAATCAATACAGCAGACAGTAAGTTCTGTGTGGAGTTGAAATGTGGTTGTTGCAAAACATATTTTTGGAATATTTCAGATTGGAGGCGCGAAAACCTGGGCCCTTACTTTTTGTTTCGCTTTAAAAAACCAAATTTCCTAGTTTGTAGTATATGTAAGGAATGGTTGTATGAACGTATATGTAATGTTCTGAAGGATCCTTTTGAAACAATTTCCTCTTCACATATTTTTCACCTCAGGTTTTATTGTCGATATGATTGTGCACAAAGGTTCCCCATTTGGCAACTATATAAACATGAAAAAAATTGTGAATTTAATTTGGAAAAGCTCAGCGATGAAGACTATGTTAAAAAATGTTTTAATGAAGATTCATATGGCACAGAAGCAAAATTTGTTAACGGAAATATAGTTAAAGCATTTGAAATTACATTTAATCCAAGAGTACAACAACGACCAGATGATATCCTATTTTATGTTGTTACTGATGATGGACAAAAGTGTAAACTTTCTTGTAAATATAGGAAGGGAGTGGTAGTTGTTCTTGCAACTCAGTACAACAAATCAAAATATCAGGTTAATTTTCGCATTGATTCAGATATTTTTGAAGATCGTGTAGGAGGATTTTCTCTGATTGTTGGAGATAACAATGTTTGGGGTCGTTCTATTTGTTCAGTAAGCATTAAATGTTTTATTCTGTGGATGAGACAAACTGACCGGATTGACCCAGGACACATTCTTACAATTTAAGACAAATGCTTCACCATAGAATCTTACGTTCATTTTTTTACTTGTACATTTTCATTATGGAAAATAGTTATTTTAACAACAAAAATCAGAAATATTTCCATTATAAGGAAACATAGGGTATTAGGATTATTTATATATATTTTTAAATGTGTTGTTTTACTAGAAGTTTTGCATTTTTATATTGGTCGACATAATATCGCACCCTTAAAGACTAGTTTTAAAATTTTAAAAAGCTTCAAAGTATTCTGTATTCTGTATATTATTAAAAAATATTAGTTAAGAAACAAATAAAGAACTTTTTAGAAATAAGTCTGTTTATCCTTAAATACGAACTTGAACAAGAATGGCAGAGGTTAACAAATAATAATAATATGAAATATAACTAAAAAATTGTTTTTGGACATTTTACAAAATCGAGTTGTAAAAATCAGCATAAAATTTGTTTTGTTATCAACGTTCTTTTAAATTTTTCTCTTTATTTTCTCCAATATTTATTTTTTCTGCGTAAGCTCGTAACACAATAATGGCTATTGGCGTTGTTCACTTTTTTGCCTTACTCTAACTTCGGTCCAATTGTGATCTGCGTACGAAACTTTGTAAAAAAAAAAACACCAGGCTTGTTCTTTTCAAATTTAAGGCATTTGATTTTGTTAAAAGGAACGTTGTTCCCCTCAATGGTTTTGTTAAAATTGCTGCCAATATCTTCGAGCTTTTTGATATTTTTAATAAATAAATACGCTTTTATTCCCAACAGGCCAAACCCACTTACAGGAAATTCAATAAACAATGGAAACTAAAAGTAAATTACGATACTATAACCACAGTTTATACCGTACCCGAATAACTCACCTAACTTAATATAAACTGCAGAGCAGCACAAGCATAAGGAGTGAATTCTCAAGATTATACAGTATTAAGCGTCAATATAGAATTTATGATCTAATTAACCGAATCGGCATTCAGGTCATTTTCGCGTGAGATTGCATTACACATAAAGTAAATAAGACTATATATGTCTCAAAATATTAGACCTTGCTGCGCTGAGGTAGAAAGGCACTCGAAACTGAAGGCATTCCAACAGAAACGGGCAATGAACGTGATTATGAATCAAGTTATTCAAAAATTTAACAGACTGAATCTGCCTTCTAGCGGCTAAGGATATTTCATTAAACCTTTGTAAGAGTAAGATATTCTCACAACCCCTAATAGGATAGACTCCATCGCTTCTAAAAGCCAAATACTTCAGAAATCTTCTTTGTATTCATTCGATTGTGGCAATCATATATAGGGTTCCAAATGAATGCACCATAGTCTAATTTAGACCGGACAATATAAGTGTGATATAACAGTTTTATAGCACCTAGATATGTCTCTGAAATATTTATTGTTTCTTATCACGAAACCAAGAGTCTTAGAGGATGTCGAAACCAGTTGATTAATATGGGGTATGAAAGTAAGCCTTTAGATCAAATAAGATGCCCAGGTCAATTGTGGAACAAGACAGGCTTTCCTGCAAACATCCACAGTCTGTAAGTTTGCCTATTCTATTGATCAACTTCAGATCGTCAGCATACACAAACTTATCGCACTTAATAACATTAATTAGATCATTAATAAAGCACAAAAATAACAGAGGTCCTAAGTTAGAACCCTGTGGTACACCAGAACTAACGACAAAATGATGGCGATCTGAAGTGCTCATACTCAACATACTGGAAGCGACCAAACAATGCCAGCAGTCTCTGTGATACGCCAAGGCTTTTAAGTTTAAAAAGTAAAATATAGTGATCAATTTGGTCAAATGCCTTCCGAAAATTCATATATATTTAACGTCAAGCTGACCCTGAGCTGAGCATCTAATGTCATGCAGGCGATGTGTGATAGTGTAGCCAAATTTGTCAGGCATGAGTGAGAATCAAGAAAGCCATGTTGATCATGTGAAAGGAGACCTCTAATTTTAGGGTATCCTACTGTTGTGGATGATTATCTCCAGAACTTTTGAAAAATTACATAGAATTGAAATAGGCCGGTAGTTTCCTAACCAAGTACACCCTTTTTCAATACTGGAATTTGCTGTCTTCCAAATATCTGGAAACTGACCTTTATTAATTACAATATTAAATATGTGGGTTAAAGGAGTAACCAGGACACACACAGGCACTGTCTTTTACCAGGAAGCTAGAAATGTTGTCAACGCCTGAGGTTAATTTATTTTTGAGTTTTTTGCTGGCTGTCGGTACGTCATCAGCTGTTATATGTGGAATAACAACGTTGCTGCAACAGATCATTCATTTGTGCCGAATCGATACGCAAAAGCGTTGACAATGACCTCTGGTCCGCCGTATTCACCACGATCATCCTTCAAGTTGCCAGGGATTCTGGTTTGGGCTTTTTTTGCCGTTTACAAACGAGCAAAATGCAGATGGATTGGAGCGAATGTTAAGCTTAGCATTGCCAATATACTCCTGATAGTCAGTATTGGTTTAGGCTTTAATTTGACCCCTAATAGCATGAAATTTAGTCAGATAGAAGTTGGTTTTATACAACTTGCAGTCCCGATAATCCGATATGCCTTTTCTTTCTTAAAGATGATCCTCACCGTTTCACTCGAGCACCAAGATCGAAAACGTCGACGCCGTTTGATCTTTACAGGCACACACTTCGAATATATTATCTAAAATTAGGTATAGAGCTTTGGAGGGGTCGTTTACATTGGAAGAATCAAGAACCGGTGACCACCCAAGTAACAATAATTGTGAGACACTTTTGATTTATTTAGGGTTTAAAAGTGCTTTAATATGTTCAATAAAAATATATTGGTTTTAAAGCCGCCTTAAGATAAACTAAAAGTTCTTTAAGACCACTTATTCTTATGCAAAGGACAGTGCCGGATATACAATAAAAGCGCCCCTAGGCACTTTTTTCCAAGCACCCCCCAACAATTTCCTTATCGGTATAAAAAAGCGTGTGCACTCTGTGCGCATATCTGAAGTGAAGCTTCTTAAACGTAAACGCCCTAACCTTATACATAACGGATTTGGTTAAAAAGTAGTTTTTTTAAATATTCAATTAACAAAGAGGGAAGGCATAAATGAAAAAAATATATTCTCCATAAAAGTTTCGCTTCAAGGTAATAGAGCAAATCCCATATTTGTTGCTTGTAAACTAACAAAGATATCACAAAAACTTAAACACCCTAGCCTTATACATATCAACGGATTTGGTTAAAAACTAGTTTTTTTTTAAATATATCACTCAATGAACAAAAAGGGAAGTCCTAAATGAAAAAAAATATATATCCTTCATAAAAGTTTTGCTTATGTCTTGACAAGGTAACAGAGCAAATCCCATATTTTTTTCTTGTAAACTAACAAAAATATTAAAATAACAATACTATCATATTTTTCGTTCCGCCAGGTCGTGTAGCTCGTCGTGTATCGCTCGTCGTGTGTCGCGACCTTCAAATTTTACTCCCGGCGCGCGTTAAGAAGTTTCACTTCAAAAGAAAATAAGATTAAGGTATTATCATATGGCAAAAAAACTTGCACATAAATTTTATTAAAAAATTGCTTGCCAGCATAACGTAAGAATAGTTGTACTGAGTACTGCATTATAAATACACTAATAATAATACTCTTAATACAAATAAAAGAACAAACAAAAAATCAATAGGTAACAGTTCATTAAAAAAAAAACATAAAATTGAACAAGAAATATTTTATATTCTTTTTCGACTCTTTTTTTGGCAAACTCCCATATTATTTCTTGGAAATCAACTTTATTAGTAATGTCACTGTTAATAGAAAGAACCGCTAAGTTGGTTAGAATTTCTTGGCCAAACGAGTTCAGTAAGTATGTTTTTGTTCGATTTAGTGTCGATAATGATCATCAATGATCATTCTTGTCCCTATCTCGATATTTGGAAACATAGTTACCAAGTTTTTCTATCTAATAAATTTAAGATAGTGCTTGATATTGCTGGTATCGTCAAATTCTTTAATAATAAAATATTGAAATTGGAGGATCTCCTCAATGAATGATTCATCTAAATCATGGGAATATAAATTTTGCAATAATTTTGAATTAGCGCGGATCTCCGCATCATCCATAGTTTTTATATTACTTTAAAACACTTTTTCCATCCAACGTGACATCTACGCCACCGCCTTCATCAAATTGTGTTGTTCTTGTTTTTTCTTTCTTGGTCTTTTTTGTAATTTTCTTCTTTCCATGCACGCTCTTCATAAAAATTATATTTATCTCTAATAGATCCAAAATACCCTGTTAATGACATTGATTTTTATAACGGTAGATAAATCTGTATCGACAGTTTGGAGTGACTTGCTGGCTTGACAACATTTTTCCAACACGTCAGATCAAGATGCAGTTAAAATTCCCATTTCTAATGAATTAAAATCCTTAAGTATCCCCGTGGCCTCAGCTTTTGTTACCGGTTTTTCAAAGCTATTTTGGATATAGTTCATATCGCTTCACCAGATTTGTTAACTAATAAGGTTTGCTATATTAGGTTGAGGCGTTAGACAAATCTGTAGGTACGCGAACGCGAATATGTGAACATTTTTTGCGCTATTTTGACGTCTTGAGTTTTTCGTATTATCTTTGTTTTTCGTAAATAATTGCAATCTGATTATACCTTATACAATAAGAAATAATTATTTAATTATTATTGAAAAAGAAAATTTTAATTAAATTCAGGTAGTTATCTTTTCCCCCCTTTTCTCAGGTATCCATTAATTAAAAAGCCAAAACGCTGGCTAACATCGGTGCCCCTTTGGGGCTTGGCGCCCCTAGGCAATTGCCTAGTGTGCCTAGTGGTAAATCCGGCCCTGGCAAAGGATTTAATGCACTCTTTAAATCAAAATAAAAAACTATTTGCTTTTAATGCCCCATTGATCTTATACTAGTTTTATAATACTCTTGACACTGACTATTTTAAACTAATTTGCCTTTTTAAAGAATTAAATAGCAAGTTGGATTTAAAACAATTAATTTTGGAACAAATCGTTTTAATGTAGTTTTATGGAGTGCTCTTGATGTACTCATTAAAACCAGTTAAGAGACCTATTTTATCTTAAGACTATATCATAGCCTAAAGAAAACTATTCTTTAGGCTATGACTATATGCTCAATAAAATTCCACATTAAATCCAGAAACCGCTGTTCGGGTGTCCCCATTTGTTATAAATGCTGTTAATGTAATATGCAAAACTGAATGGTTTTTCAATTAAATTAGGCACACAAAAGATGAAAATGCACTAAATGCAGCAATCACAGAACCGGCACAATTTGTAAGGTTAGGAGTTCTTTCGCTACATTCGCGTGCCAGACCACTTTAAATCAATAAGACCACGAATTTGAACACTTTGAATATATTAAAGCAACTTAGTTTTAAAATGAAGAGTAAATAGACTACTGCGAGAGTAATTGTATTTAAAGTGGTAAATAAAAAGCTGTTTTAAGTCTTGTAAGATTTAAATTGTTCTATAAATTTGTAATCAGTTTTAATGTAGATTGCGCCATGTTTTATGTAAAATACAGACTCCGCCATGATGGACATTTTCAATTGCCAAGGAAAACAATTTTATTATTGAAATATATGCGCCTTACATCCTCTTAAATAACCGTAGAACGGTGTGCCGAAACATTCAATTTAATAAAGAAATGCAAAATAAAATTTAACGATATTTTTTAAATATTTTTTAAATAATAAAAAAAACATTAAATTGATGGCGCTCGAGTTATGTAGAAGTTTTTTGTTATATTTCATCAGAAAAGTAGCATGCGTTGGTAAATTCTATACCAGAATAGTTTGCATTTAATATTACTCATGATCTGCTTTATATGCGCGCGTTACATTTATTCTCTGCCAGCCATTGCCATTATAAGATGAGACACTTACCGTTAACTATTTATCCAACTTTAGTAAACAAAATAAAACCCTTTTAAGATTAGTTACAATGATTCATGGTAATTTCGTCTGCTGCAAGTATATTTTAAATGCAAAAGGTCAGATACTATAAGCTTTGATATATACATTTAAAGTTACCTTGAAGAACTTTAAGAATATAAAATTAAAACTAAATGGTTTTAATATAGTTTTAAAATTTAGTCTTGAAGACCCTATTAAGATGATCCCTTTTTGGCTAGAAGCTGCCTCATTGTTGTTCTAAGACAATCTTGACGACCATTTTGGTTTTATTCGAAGTTTTATTGTATAATTTTAAAGCGAGCTTGGAGATCATGATAAAAAGCATTAGTGTTACTGGGGCAGTCACAGTCCAAAAGCAAGTTGTACATAAGAGGAAAGTGCGCTTTTCTAAAATTGTACTCCTTGGGGTCACTTTTATTAAGGCTAAAGCTCTTGACCCTCACGTCAACGGTTGTAGCCTGGAAATTGATTAACAGGGATAGATGGTAGGGGTCCTCATGAGGACACCTTTCGTTAATGATCATTAACGAAAAGTGTGTCACCGTAATGACCAATGTCACAGTCAATATTGGAAAAACAAGATCTAACAGGCGGTCATTACAGTTATTTATATTGTTAACCTGATATAAATTAAGTGCATCAGAAAAAAAAATAAATTAGTGCAGTCTATTTAGGGTCGGAAAGGTTTTTATGTACATATTGCGGTATATTAAAGTCCCCTAGAATTAGCAATTTGTTCTCGTGTAATAGATTCAAAGTCAGGAGATGATCTAAAAAGTATTCAAATTCGTTATTAATATATGGTGGGATGTAGACTAGAATAATATGTAATATGGAAAATTTCATCTTTAGCCTGCAGCCCACTAACACTACAGGAACTGTATTATTTAAGAAATTTAAGTCGAGCTGCTCAGGCACCTTATTTCACACCCAACAGTACGCCTCCCCCTCTAGACACTCCCGATCGGATCGAAACACTGCATACTCCGATGTGAAAAGTTCCGAATTGAACACATTCGGTCTCAGCCATGACTCTGTAATAGCGACTATGTCCATATTGCTGGTGGAAAATGCGTTAATGAATGAACGTTTTGGTAGTAGCACTGAGTAAGTTTGGGTTTTACCATTGAAGAACTTAGCTTTTTGAAGTTATTGTGGGGTGGCCCTTAGTGTATTTTAAGACAAGATCTCTTTCTCCGTTGGCCTTCCGATCCCGCAGCTGTTCCTTCACGCTGTTCAGCTCGCTCAGCTGTGATGGAGTCAAATCCGCCTCGACTGAGACCCTGGAAACATCTTGTGGACTGTTACGTACCACTTTCAATGATTTAAACTCGTTTTTATTAGGTTTCTCGAGCTTACAGCAATTTCTTGGCCACATATTTTAGTAAATGTAAAGACTTGAGTTTTTTCTGCCTCGCTGGCCGTCACATTAAGTTGAACAACATAACGCGATTTGCACGCTTTTGCCTCTCCATTACTTCTGACAAAATTTCCTCGCTCGTTGAGTTCGGAGGTGTTGATGGAACCGACTCTGGCAGATCAACAAGAGTGGGACCATTATAGATGCCCCCTTCTTTAATCCAGCCATCATAGTCTCCATGCGTTCTTCTAGATTTTCCAACCTTCTTTGAAGTATTGGGATCAATCGTAAATCCTCCTGGCATGCGTCGCAAAAATACTTGAAACTCCTTTTATTCTTCAGTTCAATGACCCGGACTTCAGAGGGAGGTAGATCCGCACAACTGTAGTGAAGCTTAAGTCTACATCCATCGCAGGGTACGTGCTTTTCAATGTCGCCAAATAAAACGTCGCATTTAAAGCACGAAGCCATTATAGGTTGAGGTGGCACCTGAACCTTGATCCATCTCTTTTACGATAAAGGCTGGCTTGGATCTTCTAGCTCTTTGCATAGTTGGTACGTATTGTGCAGGAATATAAATGGCAGCCGATTGGGAGTTTAAAGTGAGCTTAATTTCTTTCTCAATTAAACTATGGACGTTGTCTCCCTCATTCTGCGTGTGCCCTTTTATCGAGAATGTATGTGTTAAAGTTTTAATGTTCTACCGTTGCACAGCATAAATATAAGTACTTATAATGTATTTATTTTTATTTTGTCTCTGGCAGTTGTCTGAATCAAAAACTAAATCAGGCCTGCCTCAGTTGATTCATGCATTGAAAATAAATTTTCAAAATAATTTAAAATAAATGACCCTATGCCTGTGTTTCATTCCAATAGTTGCAATACACATTCTTATAAGCCCGATATTTTATGTTCCTTTTCTTCTGTATTTTTGTCTCCTTCGTTATTTTATCTAACTCCACAATAGTAAGGTTGTAACTATTTAAACGAAGACGAAGATCCTCTTGGACATGGAAGTACCGCCTGAAGGTCGTAAATATAGACTTTGTTATTTTTGGTTTTGCCTATTTCAGATCTGTCTTCTTTTTTTTCTAACCTACATAACTTTTCTTTCTTCTAAGTGATTTAAACACTCTTGTTTAATTTTTTTCCTTCTCTTTTGAAGTGCATTGTTATACGCAAGGCAGACCTGACATTGGTCTTTCTTGGGTTTAAAGAAACCTATGTTGAACTGTGATGTAAATACTTTGTAAAAGGTACTATACTTTCATTTTTCTCTTCCGACTTTTGTAAATGAATTTATTATAGTACGTGAAACAACTCGACATTAAATCAACCAACAACTGACTTCTTACTTGACTAACTTATTTTTTCGCTAACATACTTTTTTGTCATACGCTCCCAAAAATAGCTATTTTACGGACTCATTTGAGTCCGTAAAATGCTTCTTTTTAGACCTAGTCCCTAAAAGTCGTCATGGCAACTTTTACGGACTATTCCAAAATTCCTGAATATGTCTAAATGTCAAATTTCGAATGACATGACAAAATTGTCAAATAGTTGCTACGATATCAAATTCTAAGCTAACTTTGTCGTACATTATGATTTCAAAAATGTTGGTAAACTTGCAAATTTAGGGGATCTGAAGAATTGCAAAAAGCGTATAAATAAATATTAAATTTTGGGAGCGTATGACAAAAATAGTGTTTGTCACATTGAAGTTTTTCAGGACTCATCTGCTATTCCGGACTCGGCTAACGATTCGTCCGGAAACAGCAATGATTCGTCCTGAAAAACTCCATTTTAGGTACTTGTAACAAAAATAACTATTTACCATAGATATATAAAATACGTCTATGCTTTTTACAGACAGTGTCTAATTGACATTTTATGGACGACTGACAGCTAATGATGGCTGTGTCCAATTAACCGTCCGTACGGCCCATTACAAACATGCGGATTGACACTTTAACAAAAACCGCAGGTAAAAGCTAAAAATGTCCTTTATTATACCCTTGAAAATATCTGTACAAAATTGCATGATGCTCGGTTGAGTGGTTTATGCGTGAAGGCGTAAGAAACAAACAAATAAACACATTCGCATTTATAACATTAGTTAGGATTCTTTAATAATACTTATTGGCAGCTTCAATCGGAGTGGATTAATTCACTGCACAAATTCCACACGAAAATCTAAGCAATGGAATAATATCAACCTATGGACACAGCAGGAAAGTCAATTACCAAATTTTGCAAATTTTAGAAGAGGGCCATGACTGAATATTGTTTTAAACGTCTGGGCATCTCAATAATACTTTTGATAGTTCGTTTAATTTAAAATATGCTTTTTTACCTTCTAAAATCCGTTTGAAAAGGATTTTAAATGGCAAAATTGTATAAAAATCCGAAATTTCCGGACTTTTTTAGGACGATAGTCGTGGCTTCGGACGTGAATTTTGAAGCAAAAATTCATTTTAAATTCAACCGTCTATTTAAAATAAGCTGTGCTATGGATAAAAATACACTGCGAATATAATATAATGATGTTACATGTCAATTTAGCATGAAAACATGCAACAGATAGAGGTCAAATAAAGCCAGTTATTCCACCCTTAATCCTACGTCTATTACGATAGTCTATCAAGCTGACCTGACTCCTGACTATAATATTACTTGCTTGCTTAGATCACTCGCGGATGCTGTGACAGTATCGCTACATTCCATGCCATATTTCACTTTTCGAATGGCCCTCCGCTCGCTACCGCTCGCTACGGGGGCTCAAGAAAAGGAAACTAACCAGGTGCTAACCCAATCTAACCCAAGACATACCCAAAAACAAGAAAAAAACAGTTTAGAAATATAACCTTAAAAAAAATTTAAAACACCGATGGGGTTTGAACTCGAGTCGCCGAAGTAAAGGCTAGTCGTGCAAACCCCTAGACCACCAGGGCACATACAAACGATTGGTTGCATCACGAAGACATGACGCGCAGGTGCGCGCGCACGAATGGAATGTAGCGATACTGTCACAGCATCCGCGAGTGCTTAGATCCTGCATGATTGTCGAATGACCAGAGTCTTTTATCGAGCTGTTAGAGGAATAAATTGAAAGCACGGTAGTTGTATACGTAACTTGATTTTCTCTGTTTGATATCAAGGGCTTAGCCCATAATCATTCAATAGATCGTACGGTATTCTGCCGCTCGCTATCGAGAAAAAGATTTAAGTTATAGGCTGTATAGCAATGCATTTCAAAACGTTCAATTAAATCTCTTAACTTTGTGAATAATTGCCTTCTCGTTGAAAATATACATTAAAAACAGTCTCGTGGATGTAAGAAACATTGGTTTCAACGTTTGTCGGTTATCTTCCTGGATTTGTTTGAATATTTAATAGGAAAAGTTAAAATTCAGCCAATGTTTATTTCTATAACCTTCAAACGTCAGATGGAAGGCGGACTTAATAATAATTCGAAGAATTGTTGGTTGACTATGGAAGGATACAATAAACGAAAGGGATACTCTTGGAACGTTGCCAGATGTACATATTCTCTAGCGTTCTTCGTGCGATTTTGATGTGTTTGCGGGTCAAGCCAACGTGAAAGTTCAGTTGATTGATATGCTACCATCAGTTTGATGTTAAACGACTATCTTTCGTTTCCGCTTTGAATATACGTAGGCAAGATGTTTTAATGGATCGCGTGTATTCCTTAACTTGGCAACACCGCTCGAATTGCTTCACAAATGTTTCAGCAAGGAAATTGGCTCTAGCTTAAGGTAAGTACCTTTAGGTCTGAATTGTCGCCGATTTCTGCGTTGAACAGATTTGATGTCAGGAGTTTTAAATGGCCGCCGGCCGGAATGAAGTGGTTTCTGGTTGTTTGCCCATTGTCAATAATGGATTTATCGTTGGATTTCTTTGTCCTGTCAGCAACACATAATATCATACAGCCTTAAGTACACGTTTCATTGCATATTGGAGATGTTAGTAAATTTGATGACAACCGGCTTATGGTATTTTGCGTATGTGGCAGGACAGTGTAAAGCGGGCCTGTGGGTCTAATTTTTTCTGGATTTTTAACATTGAATTTCACGATCTAGGTGGTCGATCTTGACCTGACTTCGTTGGTAAACCCTCCAAAGGAAAGGTAGTGCATATGCCTGATAAAAAGTTTTATATTTATATAATTTTGTTTATTGAAAGAAATATGACAACACGTTAACGTCAAACCTAACGAACGCCAATAAAATTTAAACCTGCACGAACGTTACCTTCTTTCATTTGCTCTGAAATACCTCAACCAAAGAGGTGTAGTTAACAGTCGTTTGGATTAGAATCGCCCTTGTGTAGTTGATAGCCGGTTGTTTCCACCGATCTCCATATATGGATAAGCACAAACCGTTCTGCGTGTGTCTAAAAATCGTACCAATCATGGGGGAAAAAACCGGGTTCTGCGTCGGACAGAACTGAAAAGAGGATACTTTTCCTCATGCGCACAAACACCGGGAAGCGACAGGACGAAATCAGCTGATAAAGCTTTTACAGTTCGGTAATCAAAAATATTATCATTTCTCTCACCTTGCTTGTTGCTTGCGCTTGAAATAATTAATTTTTCTGTGTTTGCCGTATTGGGTTTTCGGCGTTTCGTTTCGTTCAGTTATTGAAGTTCGTACGTGCGTTTGAGTGGTTTATTTTATCGATTTAGTTGAAAATAACTATTTTACATTTGGACATCTAGTTTAGTTTATTATTATAATAGTTCGTTATAAGTGTATTTTGTTAGTGTATATAATTGGCTTGACATTGAAAATGGTTTCGAGTACCAGCTTTTTCTTTTTATTTATAAGATAGAGCATGGTCTTCAACCTTCATATTTGGAGGATTTTCCAAAAATAAATAGTGAAGTTCATAATTATCATACCAGGCATCACCACAATTTTCATATAAATGTGATTACAAAAACCTCCACTCCTTTTGGCTTGTTTGATAAGGGCTTGTCATTATATAACTTGCTACCTGTTGAAGTAAGGACTGGAACTTTAAACAAAACAAAAAAGTATTAAAAAAATATTTATAAGATAAATTGAACTAGAACAATAGTTATTGTGGAGGAATAGATGTTTTAAGGTTTCTTTTCCCCATAATAGAATCTTCCTGGTTGTTTGCTAATAAAATTTGTGTACAAGTATGGTTAAATATGTTAAAATTTCTTTAACTAAATTAGAACAATGGCTGTTATGAAGGAATAGATATTGTTTAGTATTTTTTATTTCATAATAAAATCTCGCTAGAGGTATCTTACTAAAATTTAAATATGTTAAAGTTCTTTCAAGAGCAGTTAGACATGTGTATAGTCTTAAGAATTTTGTTTCTTGGTACATGCTACCTACATATTTTGTATTATTGGCTTTTTCCAAATAGACTACTACTACTACCTAATGTAAGTTAATGTAAATAAAACGTTTATATCATGATGTTTTGTTTTAATAAACCTTTCTTTGCCCCAAAGTTATTTTAGCTATTCAATGCAACAAAAATTCATATTTTAAAAAACTAAAAAAAGGTGTATTTTTTGCCTACAGATTGTGGTATGTAATGTGTGAATGCAAAATACTTTAACATTACAAATCTCTTTTAAAAGTAGTACCTATTCAAGACTAACTTAAAGAGAAAGTCAAATTTAAGGCAAACGCATATAAAAAGGGTTTTATTAGGAGGTGCTTCCATTTTTTAATATTTTTGAATCAAAGGGATGATTTTAAAAAATATATATATTTGAAAATTTACAAGTTTCAGTGCTGCGCCTGTGTTACACCAGATTTTACAGTATAAATCATTCAAATTTTCTTGGTCATAAAATCATTTTGGGCAAACTAGTTAATATTTTTAACAAAAAAAATGCATGCTTTTCTTGAAAACGATATCCGACTTGATATCGAATCGAAGAAATATAGGTACACATTTCATTAGGGTCACTAAACTTGCACTTGTGCAGTTTACATCCTTGAGCCTGGGCCGAAGTGGCTCTATAACAATTCAAACCAAATTTAATCATTTGTGGAGCCAAAGGCAATCAATTCCAGGGTAAGAATGAATCCTCCACAACAATATAGAACATATTTACACATAAAGAATGTAAAAGTTAGGTAGGTACCAAAATATTTGGTATATTTTTACATTTTTTAATTGGTTTTTGTGTCGCCCAGGGACGAGGAAAGAAATGGTTTTTATTATTTTTTTTGTCTCCAAAACAAAGCAAGATTCGGAAAAAATAGCAAAAGTTGTATATTTTATCGGAATAGACCATTCTTGCAATGGTTTGCAATTTTTGTGTTAAATATATCATCTATCAACTTGCTTTTAAATTTTTGGTAATATATACAACGGCAAAAATATTTTTCCAAATTCTTAAAATCCGGACCTGTCGCTTATTCGCGGCCATGCGGTGATGAAGCACGTGGAATCGATCGATAACCTGCTAATTGAAACTGCGCAGTCTCAGAATTACCTTCTTTTGTTTACATCTGAATTCGCATGAATCAGTATGATTTGGATCGCTTTGTGCTTATCCATATATGGAGATCGGTGGTTGTTTCTGGATCGCCCTTGTGGATTCTTAAGACCGAGGATCTTCTAGTTTGGGTCGGCGGATTTGGTTATTTCAAACTGGTGGCACTCTGGGTAAGAGTAAATAATTGACCCACTCCCACGCCGACGAGCAAGTCGGAGCACACATGTTGCGCTGACCGCATCCTTAAGGCTAGGTATTATACCATCTTATTCATTATATATCACTTACACGTTTAAAAGGGTTTTACGCGCAACAATGAAAATCTAATACCGCCCTAGCGGCTAGCTTTTTAGAAGCGTTATTTGAGTCGTTGCAATCGCGGCAGTCCTGGATTAGCTTGCTCCTCAATCGCACGGGTTATAATGTCACACCGATTTACACATTCCGTCCCACATTTCCGTCCCATTTGCCAAGATTTACCCTCATACCGCCGAGTAAGATGCTTACACATCAAAAACTTTTTACCCATTATATTAAAAATGAAAAAACGTGTCTTGACATTGGAATCTAACCCGGGCTGCCGTATTGCAGACACAGCATCCAACCACTAATCTACGAGACCAGAGGCGCTTTCCAGCTAAGAGTTTTGAGCGCGCAACCGAGCTCCGGCGCGGCGCACGCAAATGTTCGACGCACGTGTTTAGCTCTTACCGCGTTTGAAACAAACACAGGTTCCTTGCCCCTGAAGAACCTACCGGATATTTCGTGCTTGAAGCACAAAAACGTTTTATAGGATATGTAGTTTGGTTTGGTAAAGTTTGCAATGGAATAACATATATTAAACTAATATTTAAGCCGATTGATCCCTACTGTCTTACTAATTACCTACCAACTTGTGTCGTAATCTACTTTCTCTGATTTGGAAGAGCTGGATTCATTTTTACAAGCTCTCAACAACACATTAAATAGAGGCATAGATAAAGAGCACATAAAACTCGACTCTAGCGAGCAGCGGTTATAAACCATAATGGGCGGGACATGGTTTGTTTAGAACATCTAATATTGTTGTTGGTTTAGAACATCTAATATTTCACTCACGCATGGACCTTCGCTCGCTACCGGGGCTCAAGAAAAGAAAACTAACCAAGTGCTAACCCAAGGCGTTACCGAAAATTAATAAAAAAAAATTTTTTACAAACATAACTTAACAAATAAGTCTTGCCACTGGCGGGAAACGAGCCCGCAGCGTCGCGTCCTGTCGGAAACGCAGCATCGAACCATTAGACCACTAGAGTCGTTACAGGTAACTCGTTGGACCGTCAAGACATTTAAACAAACTCGCCAAATAGTAAATAATTCCCACCCAACTGTCATTATGGTTTGTAACCGCGGCTCGCTAGAGGCGAATCACATCAACAATAACAAAAATGCCTCGAATAAATGAGTATCTCGCGACAGCATTGCCGTTGGCTGCCATCAAGGTAAAAGCGTCTCCAGCGCCATCTAGTGTAGGTGGCGTTGACTCGAGCGATTGCATTTGATCTTTTCGCGATGCAATCGATTTTCAGCAAGAGTCGTCGTGGTCTAGAGGTTTAGATGATTAGGTATAAATTCGGCGACTATCGGCGGCGGCCCGGATTCAAACCAAGTTGCTTTTTATATATTTTTTTACAGTTAAGTTTCTAAACAGTTTTTTTCTTGATTTTGGGTATGTCTTGGGATATGTTTGGGCTAGCCCCTGGTTAGTTTTCTTTTCATGAGCCCCCGTAGCGAGCGGAGGGCCATGTGAAAAGTGAAATATTACTTATTGTAATACGTGCCCGTGCTTTGGATGCACTGTTTACGAAATATACAGCAGCTTGTTGTATGTCCGCATATACATTCTCAAAAGCAATTTTTCGTGAGATTAATCCAGCATAAACGGTTTAGGTTTTGAGCATAATCTAACGTTTTCGCGACATAACCTAAAGTAGGGGAAATGTTTATGACGTCATCGTTAGGTTAGCCAAGCATAATCTGATCTGGAGCGGGTTTTGCTTGGGTTATGTCATTTACATCAGACAAAAACTTATGTTTTCGCGAACAAAACCTAAGTAACTCCAGTGTATCATACATTTATGTTGGTGGGGATAGGTATATGACGTATAAAGGTTAATTCGTCATAAATTAGCATAATTTAAACCCAATACGCGAAAAATCGCTTAAAGAATCTCCCTTCTTTGTAGGTTTGTAACATTCGACCTTGATGACAGCCAACGGCAAGGCTGTCGCGAGACACTCGTTCGAATAATGGCCGCGTGCAGTTTCAGCTCTACAGTTGTCCTCGAAGCGCTCGTGTTTCAAGCACATCGTTTAAAGGACAAAGATTTGTTCAGCTGGAAAGCGACTCAGCTGACAGCAATTCGCTAGACCCTAAAGATATGGAACCGATTAACTTTTCGATGCGAAAACTGCGGACATGCGTAATGGCGAAACAAGAATATGGCTTTGCATGACCCTCCACTCGCTGCGGGGCGCAATCAACAAGAATGAACCAAAACTAACTCATAGCTTGCATAAAATTAAGAAAAAAAAAAAATTAATAAAAAACAAACAAAACCTTAAAAAAAGTATATAAAACCGACGGGAATCGAACCCACGGCGTACAAATGATGAGCAGAAAGTCTAACTAATACACCATCGAGGCGTCGAAAGCGTTTCGCTAGACCGTAAAGACATGGATAATTGCGATACCTTCGACCATTACGTATGTCCGCAGCTTTCGCATCGAAAAGTTAGTAGGTGTCCTAGACGCTTCTAAAATATGGTGTTTATCAACACCATATTTTAGTCCACCTAAACCTAACATAACTAAATAAATTGTATGATATTTTAATTCTAAATAATTATTTTAACACTGCACTCTTAATGTTCTTAGGCTTCATGCAGTCCTTCCTGGAGGGGAAGGGGGGCGTCCTAGGGTCGTAGTCCTTATCCTGATTCTTTAGAGCATCACCTCATGGATCATCTTGTAGATCTTCCTAAATGGCATTTCCTCTAGGGTCATCCTTCCTATGTTGCTGATTATTTCCTGCGTCCTCATCGTGTACCTGAAGAACTTCGTCGCTGTCTCCTGTATTCTCTGTTCTAGCGGTTTTGTCCCGGCTTCTCTGTACTGGGTTATCCAACGAAGACTAGACAAGGCGATTTTTTTACTTTTCCTGTACCTTTATAAAAACACTGAAATAGCCATCTTATGTAAACAATTGGACATCAAATAAAAGTGCTAGGGGTCACTTTGATATATTTTTTTTTTAAATGGAACACCCTGTGTATTACTACATTTTTGGACTATCTAGAAAAATCTGAACACATTTTGTGTATAATATCCTATACCTATCTTTAGCTGTTTACCAAATATTGACAGTTGAAATTCGGGTATTTTGACACTTTGACAGGCTCTAAAATCTAAACCGCACAAGATCAAAGGAAACGGTTCGCACATTCCTATCTTAAGTTTTCATAAACTATCGAATGACAGTATCTTCGAATTTAACCTGCGGATAAAATTAACCGTAACTTTTAAACCTCCGGTTAAATTCAAAGTTACTATCATTCGATAGCTTATGAGTAATATACAGGGTGTTCCATTTAAAAATATATCAAAATGACCCCTAGCACTTTTATTTGATGTTCAAAATTGTTTTTTGCTGACATCCAAATTCGCGGGAGAAAATTACATCTTGGCTATTTCAATTTTTTTTTTATAAAAGTACAGGGAAAGTCAAAAAATCGCCTTGTCTAGTCCTCGTTGGATAACCCTGTACAGCTGTCCTGTCGTCTTGAAATCCTCCCATCTGTAATTCATAATCGTCCTTAGCAGTTTCCGTTCCAGTGTGAGTAGCTTCTCTATGTTGGTATTTGCTGCGGAGCTCCAAATTGGTGCGACGTACATGTCTATTGGTCTGACGTAGGTGTTGTACAGTTTGATCTTGATGTCCGTCTCCAGTCCTGATTGCTTCATGATGTAAGGGTATATTGTGTTCGCTGCTAATCCTGCTCTTTTTCCTGGTGATCTGCAAGTGGTCCTTAAACGAAATATTTTCATATTTCACTTTTTTGAGGCATTTTTGAGAGGAGAAATAATTTGCTAAATTAAAATAATACCACGTCCATAGGATAATATGTTTTTAATGGGCTTAATTAGGTTTTTTTCTGGGGCATAACCAGTATAAGTATAACCAATAACTACCATCAACCACCAAGATTTAGTTTGGGGTAGTCCCGAACTGATAAAGAAAATTCGCAACCTCAGTTGCATTTAAAGATTCTTTACACAAATAGTGCACTATGTAAAAATCGACCTCTCCTATTGGTCGATCCATCTCGTATTACGATACGTCTGCGTGATGTAATCGATTTCTGTCAAGAGCTTTCGTGGTGCAGAGGTTTATACAGCTGGGTTTCACCTGGATGGCCTAGGTTCGGACCCCGTTGCTGTTTTTTTTTTAAAGATTATGTTTCTAAACAGTTTTTCTTCTTGATTTTGGGTATGTCTTGGGTTAGTTTGGGTTAGCACCTGGTCAGTTTCGTTTTCTTGAGCCCCCGTAGCGAGCGAAGCGAGCGGAGGGCCATGCGGATCGACCAATAGGAAAGGCCGATTTTTATATAGTGCACTATTTGTGTAAAGGATCTTATAATGCACCTCAGTTTAGCCCTCCTTACTCAGTACTTTGTCCGACGCTGCCAAACCATGTGTTCACTGAAACTCATCAGCTGTTTATCTTTAAATATACATGGCATTCCTGTCGGCTTTGTTCTGTGCCGCAATCATAGAATATTGTGGCAAAAGAGAAAGAGCGTTGGTGTGTTCCGAAATCTGCCTCCACACGGAGATTCCGGAGGTGTATTGTTTTTGTTTATCCCTTTTTAATTGCGCTTGTTAGATAAAGACTTATGTACCGCTGTGAAGAGTTTAGATATACGACGAGCAACGGAGCAATTTGATTTAAACGAAACCGAATCGAGTTCCATGTATGTTCGATGTTATATCGATACATCGAGATTTAAAACATCGATCGAAAAACATCGAATTTTAAGCCCGATATATCGATGTTTTTAATAGGTCGATATCTCGTTGACATCTCTATATCTATCTCGGGCTTCCCTAATGAATGGGAGCTGGGCTGGGAGCGGATTTATCCGGTTTTCAAGTTTTCACTGTTCAGCAATTTCAGCAGACGGGATTTGAGCTTATATTTTATTTGCAATATTGCATTTCTTTATTTTTTCTTATTTGATTTTACTTTTTATAAGAGTTAAGGCGAGGAAAATTTTACCTCCAGGAAAAATAATTTAGAAATGGCTTCGATTATTCCAGAAAATATTTTGAATGCTTTGTTGTGCTCTATATGCAAACAATATTTATCTTGTGGCCCAATTAAGGTAAATGTCTCAAGAAACATAACGTTAGATAAAAATCATTCAATGATTTATACAGTCTCTAGTAGTTAATACATTTAGAATTTACATTGATGTTCCTTTATATAATACGACCGACTTTTTACTTAAAGAATAATAAGAAATTCTTTCTAGGTGATGACGGACCAAGAAAGATTACTATGTGGACGTTGTACTACTATAATACCATGCAGCCCAAGTTTGTTATATGACCAAGTTGCGATGTTCTCCCTTTTTCCATGCATTAACAGATACGAGGGTTGTAATACATTACTTAAATACCAAGACGTCAAACAACATGAAAAAACCTGCCTTGGAAGGAATTATATTTGCCCTAATTGCCCTAATGGTGATTATAAGCCAAATTCTTTACTGTACTTGGTGGATCACTACAAAACTAAGCACATTGCGTGTACTTTGTATGTGCCAAAATTTAAAGTTGACTCTAGTAAGATGTCAGAAATCTCCTATCTTTTCTGGGATACTGTCAGCAACTGTTTGTTTATGATTGATGTGATATGTACTCAGGACCACATTTTTCTGAATGCATCTGTTGCAGGAAAGCGCAAGGTTGTACATACATTTAAAGTGAATAATTCACTGCTTGACTGCTCAGTTACCTGCCCATCATTATTGAGTGAAAGGTCGAAATGCAATATCTTCCATTTCAAAACAGCAACTGTAGACAAAAACTCACCAATATGGTGTGAACTATTATATGAAGTAGAAAATAGAACAGCAACAGTGGTTGCAACAGATATAGGTTCCATTGAACGACCAATTTTAAACACTTTGCGAAAGTTACCAAAATTATATTTAGATCCGAAAATGTTTCCTGGAAGTAAAGAACATTATCAGTTATCTTCTTGTAAAAGTAAACTAATCAATACAGTAGACAGTAAGTTCTGTGTGGAGTTGAAATGTGGTTGTTGCAAAACATATTTTTGGAATATTTCAGATTGGAGCTGCGAATACCTGGGCCCTTACTTTTTGTTTCGCTTTAAAAAACCAAATTACCTAGTTTGTAATATATGTAAGGAATGGTTGCATAAACGTTTATATAATGTTCTAAGGGATTCTTTTGAAAAAATTTCCTATTTACATATTTTTCACCTCAGGTTTTATTGTCGATATGATTGTGCACAAAGGTTCCCCATTTGGCAACTATATAAACATGAAAAAAATTGTGAATTTAATTTGGAAAAGCTCAGCAATGAAGACTATGTTAAAAAATGTTTTGATGAAGATTCATATGGCACAGAAGCAAAGTTTGTTAACGGAAATATAGTAGAAGCATTTAAAATTAAATTTTACCCACAAACACAATTTCTAATTTATGTTGTTACTGATGATGGACAAAAGTGTAAACTTTCTTGTAAATATGAGAAGGGACAGGTAGTTGTTCTTGCATGTCAGTACAACAAATCAAAATATCAGGTTAATTTTTGCACTGATTCAGATGATTTTGAAGAACATGTCGGAGGATTTGCTATGACGGTTGCACCTAGCGCTCTTTGGAAATCTGAAGGTGGGCGTGAAATGGTAAGCGTTAGACGTTTTGTTCTGTGGATGAGACCAATTGACCGGATTGACCCAGAACACATTCTTACAATTTAAGATAAATGCTTTACTACAGAATCATAGTAATTACGTTCATTTTTTTACTTGTACATTTTCGATATGGAAAATAGTTATTTTAACAACAAAAATCAAAAATATTCCAAAAGGTAAATATTACTAAATATTTCCATTAGGTATAAGGAAACATGGGATATTTGGATTATTTATATATATTTTTAAAAGTGTGGTTTTACTAGAAATTTTGCATTTTTATATTGGTCGACATCATATTGCACCCTTAAAACTAAAGCGACATAACTCAAAAAATGTATTTTCGAGATAAATACAAATATTATTTTCAAGTTGTGACTAGTTAACAAAACATATATTATAAAGTTAATTAGGTGGTAAAAATCGTTATTTTTTTTGGTATATATGTGTTAAGAGATTATATTTAAAGGACATAAAATAATTTGGAACCATTTATTTAAAATATGTTTTGGAAAAAAATACGCAACAAAAATTGTTGTGTTGTTTTAGTATTAAAATTTTAAAACCATTAGAGCCTTTATAAGACACCTTCCAGTTTAGTTTACAATGATGTTTAGTTTCTATATTAATATTACTAATGCCGATTGGGTCATTTTATTGCAAAAAAAAACTATTTTTGTCATTATTATTTAGAAATAGTTCTATATATTATTAAAAAATGTTAGTTAAAAAACAAATAAAGAACTTTAGAAATAAGTCGGTTTATTCTTAAATACAAACTTGAACAAGAATGGTAGGTTAACAAATAATAATATGAAATATAACTACAAAAATTGTCTTTGAGCATTTTACGAAATCGAGTTGTAAAAATCAGCATAAAATGGTGGTACTTGTTTTTTATCAACTAGTTCTTTTAAATCTTTCTCTTTATTTTCTCCAATATCTATTTTTTCTGCGTAACACAATAATCCCATACAGCACATCCAATTTAAATTACGTCTCTACAAGATATACACGTGAGAAACAAAATATGTTATGATGAAACTAATTGTTGATCTAGTACTGACGTACACATATGAGATACACCTATGTTTTTGTTGATAGAATTATGTGATATAATGTTTAATAATTGTATACCGTATGCACTTAAGATTTTAAACATTTTTATATAACGTAAAGAAGGATCATTAGAATGTTGAAATTTGACGTCCGTAAATGATGCCTACAAGGTTTAAGTCATATGTATGTGTGATGCTTTATGCAATATTTGTACCTACTGCATACACCACGTAAAAGTGCGATATACACACATGATGCAAAAAACTATATATACACTCTTTAGTTGTGTCTTGTCGTATGTACATTCCACCATTCAGAAGCACGGCACAGTGCGCGCGCAAGCGTCAGCGTGAGCATACCGGGCATGTGTATCTCATGTGTATCCTCTTTCCTCTATAAAAGTGGGGTAGTACATCCACATCATATAGCAGCCATTTTTGTTTTATCATTTGGGAAGACGCGGAAGTGTGTGTGTCTCTGTGCACTTTGAAAAGGATTATAAGGTATAGTAAAAATTGATAAATACTTTATTACTCCTAGGTACCATTAATATTGGAGCTACAATGATTAATAATATTTATAACCCAAACTAACCCTATGCACCTAAGATTCTTAACATATTTATACAAAGTACAGATGGATCATTGGAATGTTATTGAAATTTAACGTCCGTATAGGTCCCTACATGATGCTTACAATGGTTTAACCCTAGGTTAGTCGCGCAAGCATTGTATACGCGTATAGTCGCGTGGGTGACATGTGTCACCCACGCGATTTAAATCACTTTAATAAGAAAAAAAAATTATAAATAAAATCAATGGTCATATTTTTGGATTATTTGGTGTGTTTAACATTTTTATAAGACAAAAAATATTTGTTAATATTTGTAACATATTTTCGTCTTCAGTAATACGGTCGTCCTGTTCCTCATCGCTTATTTCTTTATATTACTTTAACCAAATATCTGGATCACTACTTGTTTCAGCCATTTGTCGTTTAGGTGGACGGTCCATTATCTATCTGCGAAATACACTGTAATATGTACATACAAATATAATATGTACATAGAAACAAATGCATACCTACATACAAATACATATACAAAAAAAAACAAAAAAAAAAATAAAAAATACACACAAATACATATGTACATACAAATACAAATGTAATATGTACATATAATGTACAAATACAGTGTAATATGTACATATAAAAAATAAATTGATTTGAAGAACTAGATAATTGCAAATTTGTATTTATTCTCAAAATTGGGGATATAATATTAGTAAGAATTATTATGATACATCACAAAACCTTGTATACAACTGGTGACGTCTACTGCCGCAATAAATACTTAAACATAATACAAAATATCTTAAGAAACCTATAAACACACCTTTTCAAAATGACTACACGTTTAGTCGCGCGGGGGACAATTGTCACCCAGTCGAATATTTCAGGCAAAATACGGAAAACAACTAACTTCTCAATAAACTCGCCTAGGATACCATAAAGAGCTTCGAATATTCAGCAGCTACTAAAATCCATGGACGCCAGAACGTTCCTGTTAAAAAACTGTGTTGTGAAGAGTGGGAGTGGGTGACATATGTCACCCGCGCGACTAACCAAGGGTTAATGTAATTTGTTGGATTTCTACCTAACATTTTTATGTACCTATAATAACGTAAAGTTAATTGGGTCGTTAGAATTTTGAAATCTAACGTTCGCACAGGATGCTGACAAAGTTTAAATCATTAGTGTGGTGATTATAGCTTTAAGTAAAATTTTGTGTATACACCACGTAAAAGTAATAGTACAGTGTAATAACATACACTCTGCAGTTGTGTGTTGTCGTTTCTACATTCGAGGGAGATGGAACAATGCCAGCGCAGAGCGTTAGCATGCTGGCCATTTGTATCTCATGTGGTAGCAGGTAGTAGTAATTTTACCATTTGTAAAGTTCTGGGGTGGTATGCACTTTCTTATTATAAAAAACCTAGGCGGTCATGGAAATCGAGTAACGATTCTCGCTACACTGATTTTTTATACAAAAATTTTCAACACCCTTTGATGCATGTCAAATATAAAATCGTAATGGATGCTTACATTTGCGATGCACCGGCACCAGCTCGTTCATATATAGCTCAAAGGCCACACTGGGTATGGATGCTGTAGGAAATGCACAATCAAAGGTCATTGGGTATCACGGCGTATAATGTTCTGCACATTTACTTTTATTAAATTGGAATTCAGAGTATTTACAGTTACAACCATAACAATTGATCTTTTGTGCTCAGCTTATAGGTACTTTTTTGTATTATTGCAGTGACTTTATGAAAGACTCTTGTCCAATACCCAATTTGGCAAATTTGAGCTCCAAAACGACGTGGCGGTCTGCGAATGGTTACGACAAACGACAAGCAACCAACCGACTGGAGGATTTTTTTGTTTCAAAAAACGAAGAATGGCTGAAAAGAGAGTTGCTGAGCTGCAACAAAGGCTGGCAATGTATAGCATAAGATATATTTGCGTTTTTATTATGTTATTTGAATATTTTCAATATATTTTAATATTCTTGTAAAAGTTCTGTCATTTTCTAGTGTTTTCCTACTTCTGCTTTCTGTTGCACCAATTGATAGCGTTCCGTAGTAGTAACTATATAAAGTGAGCGGCTAAAATATGGAACAAATTCGTTTCAAAGTCAGGTATTGATTTTTTAGGAAAATGCTCCTACACGTCCATTTTAATTTTTGTTCTGCTTTTTTGCTCTAAAATGAAATTATGCAGGTTGTGTCAAAAATCAGATTTGACATCAAACTTAATTTATTTTTAAATGGAACACTATAGCTTCGGATTTTAAAAAATAGTGTTTTATTTAAAAAAAAATTGACATCAAATCTACTTTTTTGAAACACCCTGTATATTTTCTTTTTGATGCAAAAAAAACGGAAGAGAAATTATAATTGACGTGATCGAACATTTTTCTAAAAAGTCAATACCTGATTTTTAAATGAATTTGTTCTATATTTTAGCCGCTCTTTGTGGAAAGAAAAAAAGAACAATTTTAAAGGAACTTTTCTTCAGACAGATGCTTTAGGAAAATAAAAGTTTCGCTGCCCGCTCTTTCGTTCTCATAAAACCATAATATTAATTATTTTTTTAAAATACCTGTTTTGAGAACGAATAAAGGTCAGGCGGCAAAGCTTTTATTTTCCTGGAGTAGCTCATGAAAAATTGGTTTCTTTGACAGGGCGTATGCATGGGGCGACGGAGCTACATATACACGGAATAGTATATTTACGTCCAAATTGAGAAGAACAAAGGCCATGTGTAAACAGAGTTTAAGCATAATACACAATCACTGTGCAGCCGATAACACACTGTGGATCATTTAAGTTGTGTATATGTAAATGGTATACTGTGGCTACATTGTGAGGCGGACGTTTAACCTTTGTGCATACGTGTGTACCTGAAATGTGTAAACGTAGCACATTTACATCGTAGAATTGTGCAACCCTGTGTCTGCATCTAGATACATCGTCACAATGCGAACACATCGTAATCGTGATTTGGTGTGCTGTATGGGATGTTTGCTATTGGCGTTCTTTTTTTTGCCTTATTCTAACTTCGGTCCAATTTTGATCTGCGTACGAAATTTTGCAAAAAAAACACCAGGCTTGTTCTTTTCAAATTTAAGGCATATGATTTTGTTAAAACGAACGTTGTTCCCCCCAATGGTTTTGTTAAAATTGCTGCCAATATCTTCTTAGAGCTTTTCGATATTTTTAATAAATGAATAAACTTTAATTTCCAACAGGCAAAACCCACTTACAGGAAATTCAATAAATAATAGAAACTAAAAGAAAATTACAAAACTATCTCACCTAACTTAATATAAATTGCAGAGCAACACAAGCATAAGGAGTGAATTCTCAAGATTATACTTACAGTATTAAGCATCAACATAGAATTTATGATCTGATTGACCGAATCAGCATTTAGGTAATTTTCGCGTGAGATTGCATTACACATAAAGTAAATGGGACTATGTCTCAAAAATATTAGACCTTGCTGCGCTGAACTCGAAACTGGAGGCATTCCAACAGAAACGGGCAATCAACGTGATTATGAACAAAGTTATACAAAAATTTAACAGGCTGAATCTGCCTTCTAGCGGCTAAGGATATTTCATTAAAACATTGTAAGAGTAAGCTATTCTCACAACCCCTAATAGGATAGATTCCATCGCATCACTTCTAAAAGCCAAATACTTCAGAAATCTTCTTTGTATTGATTCGATTGTGGCAATCATATATAGGGTTCCAAATGATTTCACCATAGTCTAATTTAGACCGGACGAATTAAGTGTATCTAATAACAGTTTTATAGTATATATATATCTCTGAAATATTTACTGTTTCTTATTACGAAACCAAGAGTCTTAGAGGATGCCGAGACCAGTTGATTAATATGGGGTATGAAAGTTTAGATCAAATAAGATGCCCAGGTCTTTAATGTTTTCAGGTCTGCTCAGCACAGCACCATCCAGTGTATAAGCATATATACAACTGGATTATTTTTACGAGAAAAAGTGATAACGTTGCACTTAGATATATTAAGGGTTAACCATGCTCCAATTGTGGATCAAGACTAGCTTTCCTGCACATTCACAGTCTGAATGTTTGTCTATTCTATTGAACAACTTCAGATCGTCAGCATACACAAGCTTATCGCACTTAATAACATTAATTAGATCATTAATAAAGCACAAAAATAACAGAGGTCCTAAGTTAGAACCCTGTGGTACATCAGAACTAACGACAAATGATGCCGATCTGAAGTGCTCATACTCAACATCCTGGAAGCGACCAATCAAGTAAGATTCAAACAATGCCAGCAGTCTCTGTGATACACCAAAGCTTTTAAGTTTAAAAAGTAAAATATAGTGATCAATTTGGTCAAATGCCTTCCGAAAATCCATATATATATAACGTCAAGCTGACCCTAAGCATCTAATGTCTTGCAGGCAATGTGTGATAGTGTAGCCAAATTTGTCAGGCATGAGTGAGCATCAAGAAAGCCATGTTGATCATTTTAGGGTATATACTGTTGTGGATGATTATCTCCAGAACTTTTGAAAAATTACATAGAATTGAAATAGGCCTGTAGTTTCCTAACCAAGTACAGTCACCCGTTTCCAATACTGGAATTATTTTTGCTGTCTTCCAATAAATATCTGGAAACTAACCTTTATTAATTACAATATTAAATATGTGGGTTAAAGGAGTAACCAGGGCACAGGCAGTCTTTTACAAGGAAGCTAGGAATGTTGTCAACGCCTGAGGTTTATTTATTTTTGAGTTTTTGCTGGCTGTCGGTACGTCATCAGCTGTTATATGTGGAATAACAACGTTGCTGCAACAGATTATTCATTTGCGCCGAATCGATACGCAAAAGCGTTGACAATGACCTCTGGTCCGCCGTATTCACCACGATCATCCTTCAAGTTGCCAGGGATTCTGGTTTGGGCTTTTTTTTGCCGTTAACAAACGAGCAAAATGCAGATGGATTGGAGCGAATGTTAAGCTTAGCATTGCCAATATACTCCTGATAGTCAGTATTGGCTTGGGCTTTAATTTGACCCCTAATAGCATGAAATTTAGTCAGATAGAAGTTGGTTTTATACAACTTGCAGTCCCGATATGCCTTTTCTTTCTTAAAGATGATCCCCACCGTTTCACTCGAGAACCACGATGGAAAACGTCGACGCCGTTTGATCTTTACATGACACATTTCGAATATATTATCTAAAATTAGGTATAGGGCTTTGGAGGAGTCGTTTACATTTGAAGAGTCAAGAACCGATGACCAGTCACAGTCCAAAAGCAAGTTGTACATAAGAGGAAAGTGCGCTTTTCTAAAATTTTACTCCTTGGAGGCACTTTTATTAAGGCTAAAGCTCTTGACGTGAGGGTCAACGGTTGTAGCCTGAAAATTGATTAACAGGGATGGATGGTAGGAGTCCTCATTAACGAAAGGTGTGTCACCGTAATGACCAATGTCACAGTCAATATTGGAGAAAACAAGATCTAACAGCGGTCATTACAGTTATTTATATTGTTAACCTGATATAAATTAAGTGCATCAGAAAAATGTGAAATTATTGCATATTTAGGGTTGGAAAGGTTTTTATGTACATATTGCAGTATATTAAAGTCCCCTAGAATTAGTAATTTGTTCTCGTGTAATAAATTTAAAGTCAGGAGATAATCTAAAAAGTATTCAAATTCGTTATTGTTAATATATGGTGGGATGTAGACTAGAATAATATGTAATATGGAAAATTTCATCTTTACTGCAGGCTAACTAACCCACAACCTACAGGAACTGTATTATTTGAGAAATTTAAGTCGAGCTGCTCAGGCTTCAGATCACATTTCACACCCAACAGTACGCCTCCCCCTCTAGACACTCCCGCCAATTCAAACTCCCGATCTGATCGAAACACTGCGCACTCCTATGTGAAAAGTTCGGAATTGAACACATCCGGTCTCAGCCATGACTCCGTAATAGCGACTATGTCCATATTGCTGGTGGAAAATGCGTTAAAGAATGAATGCATTTTTGTGTTTAAAACCCGCACGTTTTGGTAGTAGCACTGAGTAAGTTTGGGTTTTACCATTGAAGAACTTAGCTTTTTGAAGTTATTGTGGGGTGGCCCTTAGTGTATTTTAAGACAAGATCTCTCTCTCCGTTGGCCTTCCGATCCCGCAGCTATTCCTTCACGCTGTTCAGCTTGCTCAGCTGTGATGGAGTCAAATCCGCCTCGACAGGAGTCTCTAGCCTTGCCTCTATTTCTGAGGACCCTGGAAATATCTTGTGGACTGTTAAGTACCACTTTCAATGATTTAAACCCGTTTTTATTAGGTTTCCCGAGCTTTATTACATGGCTTACAGCAATTTCTTGGCCACATATGTCAGTAAAAAATGTAGAGACTTGAGAGTCTTTCTTCTAGAGTTGAACAACATAACGCGATTTGCACGCTTTTGCCTCTCCATTACCTCAGACAAAATTTCCTCGCCCGTTGAGTTCGGATGTGTTGATGGAACCGACTCTGGCCAATCAGCAAGAGTTATTATAGATGCCCCCTTCTTTAGTCCAGCCATCATAGTCTCCATGCGTTCTTCTAGAACCTTTTTTGAAGTACTGGGATCAATCGTAGATCCTCCTAGCATGCGTCGCAAAAATACTTTAAGTTCCTTTTATTCTTCAGTTCGATGACCCGGACTTCAGAGGGAGTTAGATCCGCACAACTGTAGTGAAGCTTAAGTTTACATCCATCGCAGGGTACGTGCTTTTCGTTGTCGCCAAATAAAACGTAGCATTTAAAGCACGAAGCCATTATAGGTTGAGGTGGCACCTGAACCTTGATCCATCTCTTTTACGATAAAGGCTAGCTCTTTGCATAGTTGGCACGTATTGTGCAGGAGTATAAATGGCAGTCGATTGGGAGTTTAAAGTGAGCTTAATTTATCTCTCAATTAAACTATGGACGTTGTCTCCCTCATTCTGCGTGTGCCCTTTTATCAAGAATAATTGATGTGTTAAAGTTTTAATGTTTCTACCGTTGCACAGCATACATATAAGTGCTTATAATATATTTATTTTTATTTTGTCTCTGGCAGTTGTCTGAATCAAATACTAAATCAAGCTTGCCTCAGTTGATTCATGCATTGAAATTTTCAAAATAATTTAAAATAAATGACCCTATTTCATTGACGCCCCTTTTTGCCTGTGTTTCATTCCAATAGTTGCAATACACATTCTTATAAGCCCGATATTTTATGTTCTTTTTCTTCTGTATTTTTGTCTTCTTCGTTATTTTATCTAACTCCACAATAGTTAGGTTGTAACTATTTAAACGCAGACGAAGATCCTCTTGGACATGGAAGTACCGCCTGCCTGAAGGTCGTAGATATAATGACTTTCTTATTTTTGCCTATTTCAGATCTGTCATTTTTTTTTATCTAACCTACATAACTTTTCTTTCTTCTAAGTGATTTAAATACTCTTGTTTCATTTTTCCTTCTCTTTTGAAGTGCATTATTATACGCAAGGCAGTCCTGACATTGGTCTTTCTTGGGTTTAAAGAAACCTTTGTTGAACTGTGTTATAAATACTTTGTAAAAGGTACTATACTTTCATTTTTCTCTTCCTGACTTTCCTTAAAATCCTTAAAAAGATCCGTTATTGTTTTGCAGCTATGTTATTAATATTTTCTCTTGCGGTATTTTCTCTCAAGTAATGTGATTCTATGCGAGGTACTGAATAAAATTTATCTGATCTTTTATATCCTGGGTCAAAGCTTTTTCAAGGTGGGGGTGATTTGGATGTCTTCCTCTTAAATCGGTCATTAGAAAACCGCTACCGTCACTTTCTTCGTTAATCGTTCGAATTATTCTGTCCGAAATATCTAACGTGTTTCGAAAGAACATCTTACAGACCTTTGACGTTTCATTGTTTACTTGGAAGTAGTAAAAAGCATGGTTATTTGGCTTGGCTTTCTCGGTCTAGCAGTGTTGCAGTACTTCTATTTAGGATGAATCTCCTTGATACAAGATTTTACAAATAATCTTTGCCTTTCTAGGTCCCCAAGTTCCCAATACATTTGGAATATCAATGATCTAGCTTCTTCATTGATTTTCTTGCTACACCTAAGGCGACAACTTTGTGAGCAGGAAGCTTTAAAATGTCTCGCAGGCACTTTTTTATTACCAACGGATTTATACTGTTTTCCTTTATTACGTAAATCTTTTGCTTGGTTCCAGTTCTTTGAATTGGTTTTCTTTTTGCGCACCATTTTGGTCGAATGATCTATCTCGCTCTTAGATGTTGCAGAAGTTGAATCGGATCCAGACGAACTATACTAGGACTGGAATCTGAAGATGAATCTGATCCATTACTTGAATCACTTGAAGAAGTCGAACTTGTGCTTACAATTCTAGATCGTGATTTAGTCGACAACTTAAAAAAAAATGAACTTTTTCCAAGTGAAATGTTGGATCCGCCTCGATATTATCACAGAGAAATGTTGTAGTTTGTTGCAGAGCCACGCCTTTTGCGAATGAAAATCTTTGTTGGGCATTGTTGATCTACTTCTATAGTTAGTGCAGAGCAATCCTAAAAAACCGAAAGTAAATGTTATTAGAATAAAAAAAAATAATCACATAACTACCAAATTTACTAGTAACAATTTCATAAAAAACAAAGAAAACGTAGCAGTCTGTTAATTAAGCTGTATTTATATTTGATCGTGACTGCAATAGGCATGCGGCTGCGTGAGTTTTGCCAGTTATAGGTATTTTCTCTTATTTTTTTTTATATTTGACTTTTAGGTTCAATCGGAATACCAAATGTTACTGTTAAGGGGTTAATCGGGAGAGGGGGGCAAAAAAGTGGAACTGGGTTAAACTAGGAGAGGCTTCTCAAATAAAAAATAAGTTATGAAAATCGCTTCATATTTAAGAATGTTACTCCCAAAAAAGCTTTGAAAAATGGCAAAATGCCGCCCAATTTCAGCCATATTGTTAGGCAAATCATTTTTTTCAAAATTGTTTATGTTTTCTTGGTTTAAATCACTCGGCTCCAGTGAAGGTACCTAAAAACATTAAAATATACACGTAAGTATTTGAAATAATTTTTAAATTTTAAAATCAAAATTACCACTGACTGCAGCTCCAGAAGTGTATCTTCATTATTGTTGTCTATATTATTAGAACACTTACAAGTTGAAGCCCTCTTAGAGCTGCCATTGTCTTTCCGAATTTATAGCCATATTTATATTTTTCGCTCTGCTTTCTGCCATAATTATTATTATTAATTTCTTGACTTAAAATTTAAAAAAACAAATGAACAGTTGTATATGAACAGACCGATTTCGAAATTGTGCTTGCTTTTTCCTTAATTTTTTATACTAAACTATATCAGTTATAAATAATATACGACGCTTCTTACAATTTACTAAACAAAACTTTAATACTAAATCGACCTAACTTCGATTATTTATTAAAATGTTTAAAAGTAAAAGGCACCAAATCAAAAAGAAATTCAACATTTATCAAAAAAATTCAATATTTTAATAATAAAGTGACAAAAGTCTAAAGTATAAATCAGTTTCTTAAAATATTTTAATATTAAACCGGCGCAACTCGAAATGTTCCGCTCTAATAATTATACCTTGTAGCATTAAACAGATCTAACTCAAAATAAGTTATTGGATTACTGTATTGCTTTTAGATCTAACACGGCATAACACTAATTAACGTCGCTATATTACAATTTTTTTTTATAATATTTACCTTTATAATTTCTTACAAAACAGACACAATTGGAAATAATCCAAAAAATGCAGAGCATTTTACAGATTTTACTCCATGATACAATGCATATGTCGTAGCCAGATTACAAAATCCGTCGTTTTATGAATTGCCTAGGCGTTTTATAAATAGCGGCCAAATTGTCAAATTTTCGTTTACCTTTCATTATTTTGCTGTCTGGCTAGCCGTATTATCAAATGTCTAGGCGTTTTATAAAACGACGTTCAACATGAGGCCAGATTGTCAAATGTTAAGATAATCACGAGCGGCTAAAACTCAAGTTACGTTCCATGTCTTATTTACCTTTTTTTCTTAATTTTGGGTTAGTTTGGGTTAGCCTTGAGTTAGTTTTGGTTAGTTCTTGTTGATTGAGCCTCCGTAGCGAGCGAAGCGAGCGGAGGTCCATGCAAAGCCATAATAATACCCCGGCTGACGGATCGCAACTTGCTCAGTTGCGATATTATTATGGCTTTGCATGGTCCTCCGCTCGGTTCGCTCGCTACACGGGGGCTCAATCGACAAGAACTAACCAAAACTAACCCAAGACTTACCCATATAACATACTTAAATACATTGATTAAAATTTTGATTGCCCTAACTTTTAAATAAAACTTGTATTTTACAAAATGACTACAACGTCTCACCCGCCAGAATGTCAAGCAGAAGTTAATCTTAAACATTTGATAATCTGGCCGCGTATTGACCGTCGTTTTATAAAACGCCTAGGCATTTTACAAACCGACTAGCCAGATAGGAAAATAAGGAATGTTAAACGAGAATTTGACAATCTGGCCGCCTTTTGTAAAATGTCTAGACATTTTATAAAACGGCGGGTTTTAGAATGTGGCTACGACACATATACAATGTATTCTTTGTATCATGATTTTACCATCGATTTTACTCTCACTAATGACGCCGACGTAATCTAAGCATAGATTAATATTATGGACGTAAGACTATTCGCGTTTACCTACCGCAATTTTGAGCCTTCACGCATGCGTACGTGCTATTTCATATATTTTTCAGTTCTTTTTTCTTGATTTTAGATGAACCTTCAAATAGAACCGCCGTATCATCGGCGTATGATATTATTGTACCCTTTATGTCACGGTTTGTAAGGGCATTTATGTAAAGATTAATTAAAAGAGGTCCCAACAAGGTACCCTGGGGCACTCCAATCTGAATCTGTTTCTCTCCACTCACAGCATCACCAATCCGAAACATACTGGCGCCTGCCCGTAAGGTAACTCTTAAAGACATCCAATACAGTGCCCCTAATACCATGTCTGCTTAACATTTTAAGCAGGAGATCATGCGACACAGTTAAGGTGACCAGACGTCCCGCATTTTGCGGGATCGTCCTTTCTTTTTGTATGCTGTCCAGCATTTCATGCGTCCCGCAAAATGTCCCGTATTTTAGTTCGAAGAGCGAATTAGCCTTTTTGTCATTTTTTTTAACGATATCGATTATTGTGCTGTATCGATATGAAGAATCCAATCTTGACGAAAGCCGGAAACTTAGTTACTCCCGATTTTAAGGCCGGGCCCAACCTAACCTAAGAAGGCTTCCGTTTCGTCTTCGGTTAAGTGAACATGCGTTTTGTAGCTGCTTCTTTGTCGCCAATTTGGCTAAACACGTGGCTATCGTTCAGTGACCGTTGTTTCTCCCCGAGGAGGAATGTGGGGTCCTAGCCAGAAGACATCCACAATTCTGTCTGTGCTTGAAAGGGTTCAGCTCACAGCTACCACTTTACGTGCTGGACACCTTGAAGGGCCAAAAGTATGGGCCATTCAGCCAACATTCCCTTAAACTGCATCTCTCCAGTATGGAGTGAAATGGACCAATGGACTATGACTAAGGTCAGATGCCCTTAGCTGGGCGGTCCGAAACATTTAAAACCGAGTTTCTGGGTGGATGCCGTCCAGCGAAGCTCACACGCAAAGCAAGCAAGCAAGGAGCTAACCTAAGGAAAATATGAAGAGAGAATGATTGCAGATTTCGACGATCGTCATTTTCGGGAATCACTGATGTCGTTGGCGCCTGGCTTCGGTTGAAACTCACGTCTACTTACACCAAATGTTCGACTTTCGGACCTGCCCGTTTGACAGCAGCCCAGTGTTGCCGTTCTAATATTTCATTTCACGCATGGCTCTCCGCTCGATTCGGGGGCGCAACCAAACAAAACTAACCCAAGGCAATGCCCAAAATCGAAAAAAAAAACAACTTTGAAAATTATATGAATTAGCACGTGCGCATGCGTGAAGACTCAAAATTTGGGTAGCTTGAGAATACCGTTTAATCGTTTAGTCATTTGAGTTTGGGTCTTTGAGTGGCGCTTAGTTGTTTAGTAGTCGGCATCGATTGCGATTCTAGTTTACGGTTTATCAAACGTTACCTAATCGAAGAAAAATTAGAAGAGTGGAAGGAACAAAAACTAGAAACTGATAAGAGGTGGATGGAAGTATTTAAACATTTTTCGGAACAAGATATGTCTTATAAAAATTTTAAAAAATCGTTGAGTATTCTTTGAATCTACCAGGCACAAAATGCGGTAACTGAAAGAGTATTCATGGGCGTAAAAAAAATACACCCGACCGCGAAAACGCAGTTAAGCATAGATACATTAAAAGCACTCTTATAAGTTAAATTCTATATGCCATATAACTGTCAATAATTTTATGAGTATGTTAAAAACATTTTAAAAAAATCAGTTCACAGAAATCTGTTTAAAAAAATTGCATATATTTTTTTATTTATAAGTATGGATAATTACTAATTTATTAAAAAAAAATAGTTTTTAAGATTTTGTTTTATTCTTTGGTGAATTTTTGAAAAAATAGGGCGTGGCACCGAATCATTTTCGCCTGCGCCGCCGTCTATCTTATCCATTCTTGCGTCCCGCATTGGTCAACAAAAATTCTGGTCACCTTAGACACAGTATCGAATGCCTTCGCAAGATCTATGAAAACTGCTATACACTTCCGACCACTATCAAGATGGTTGGTTATTCTTTTTATTAATTCATATATTGCATCACTAGTGCTTAGTCCAGCAACAAATCCAAACTGGCTATCTGACAAAATGTTGTTCACCTTCAAAAATGAAATAAGCGGGTCCTTCACACATTTCTCCAATATCTTGGAGAAAGTGTTAATCAGACTGATTGGTCTATAGTTATTGATATCTTTTTCATTTCCTGATTTGTGGATAGGCACCACCCCAGAATTTTTGAACTGTTCGGGAACAACACCCGTCAGAAAAACCAGATTAATAATGTGTTCAAGTGGAGACAGTATGTGAGCATGAATCTTTTTTACAATTTCTGTTATAATGCCATCAATGCCTGGACTACAGTTATTTTTTAGGGAATTAATATGTTTGATTAATTCGCTGTTAGTTACAGGTTTCAGATACATAGAATTGTGGTTAATTGGTATGTTACTCAAAAAATCTATACCTTCATTATTTATTTTTTCCGTCATTTTCAGTCCATTATTAGTGAAGAAATCATTACAGAAATTGGCCATATCCCTATCATTGTCAAATTTTTGTCCATTTTCATCAAATATATTAATTGTTTTTTGACTACTCTCGTTGGTGGCTTCGGTTATAATATTGGCAAACTAACTAAACAAGCACGCTACGCGCTTTTCTTTAACCAACCACAGCTAACCCAAAATAACCAACAATAACCAAAACTAACCCAAACTAACCAAGATTAACCAAAACTAACCCAGACTAACCCTAATTAAGCAAATTAAAGAGAAGCACGCTACGTGCGCTTGTCTCTGCCCTATTCCAAACTAAGCAAAACCAACCCAGACTGACCAAAACTAACCCCACTAACCCTAGTTAACCAAAGTAAACTATCCCGAACTAAACAAAACCAACCCAAACTAACCCTAATTAACCAAGGAGAAGAGAAGCTCGCTGCGCGTTTTTTTCTTCGCTATCCTAAATTACGCAAAACCAACCCAGACTAACCAAAACTAACCCTAATTAACCGAAGTAAAGACAAGCGCGCTACGCGAGCTTGTCTTCCGTATTTCAGATTAAGCAAAAATAATCGAAACTAACTTTAATTAGTCAAAAAAGCGCATTGAGACGAGCGCGCTTCGCGTGTTACTCCCTTAACAAAGATCCATACAGGGATCTTTGTTCTTATAACTAATACAAATGAACCGACCAAAGGCGCATTTGTCTCTTTTACTCTTGGTTGTCAAAAAACGAGCGTCTTACATAATTCAAACTAACGAATTATTATTATTATTTAAATAAACACAAAGTACTTTACTTCTAAATCACCATTTATCTATAAAGTGTTGGCTGGCTGTATCCAACAAGATACTGTATTTTAGAACCGAACAGAAATTACACTTGACGACAAGCTAACCTAGATAGATAGATAGTCATAATTTAAGAAACAGTGCCATGTTGACGTTTGCGCCAGAAATATTATCATTTTAAAGTGCAAAAAAAACAGAATTTGCGGTTTTTAAGAAAACGAGCTGGTAAAAAACTTTTTGAGGCCTTATTCTTGTTTCGTCATTACGCATGCCCGATGCCTTTGCATGGAAAACTTAGCAGAGATAGTGTAAGTTTGAAGTTTGGATTGGAACAAGTCGAAATGTCGGATAGTAATTAATACTACTACAGTGAGTAAACTTTGTTATTTTTTTTTGACAAGTAGAAACATTTGCGCAACATATAAGTGTCTTTGCTACAACCCAAGCTACAACAAAGTAGCACATTCAATATGCATGATAATTATTAAAATGTCATACCAACTCACCCTTTTAAAATACTTCCAGCGATATCCTTTATTTTTTTGTTTCAAGACGTTACTTTTGTTTCATTACTAATATTTTCCGAATATTCTTACAATTATTAAAGCAAAAATTATAATTAAAATCAACCTTCAGGTAATAATAGTGTCGGGTCCGGTTTAATAATATACTATTTCTGTCGCATTGGTACTTACTTCTCTGATTTACTTTTCAACCATTTACGACCAATACTTTGTACTCCGGTTAGTAAATTTAATCGCTCGCTAAATTAGCCATCAGCATATGATATTCAAAAGTCAAAAGACTGATTAATTTAGCAGTGACTAATCGGAGTTCAAAGTAGTGCGACTTAATCTATGATTAACTGTATTCTAGAGAAAAAGTAATTAGCAGGCAGGTTGTATGTATATAGTAAATAAACAGAAGGTGATACTTGGACGGATACTTGTACTTTATTAATTAAGTGCCTAGGCTTTTTGGCAGCATATATAGTAAAAATATATAGCTATAAACAAAAGAACGCTTTGGACGGATATGTTCACTTTATTAAAGCATTAATCTTCAAGCTTAGTCCAATAATAAAATTAGTCATAATTATGTTAATTGTTCACTATATATGGAAGATACTACTGAACATATTAGCTACTCTTTCACTGAAACTGGAAGGACTCTCCACCGGAGTAGCTGTACATCCAGCCAGCGCAGGAGAAACACAGACGTAGATTGTGGGACTGAAGTGAAGGCCAGAAGGACAGTCCATGAGAACTGCCTTGCCTTGATTGCAGGTAATATATTGGCCACACTCATGAGGATGAGAGCTCAGGAACATCTGCTCTGGCTTTGCTTGGCAAATATACTCGATATCCCCAGGATAAGCAGGAGCAGGTACTTCAGTGGTGGTTGTTACTACTTCGACTGTAGTAGTTGCGGGCTCTCCTTGACCACAGGCCGCTAGCACTGGAGGCACGCATATTTTCATCGTTGAGCTGAATTGTAAACCGGCTGAACAGTTGGACACGAGAACGTCTCCATTATTACAGGTGATGTATTGGTCACAATTTGTTGGATGGGCGGTCATGAACAAGCCGTTTGGAGTGTTCTGGCAGATTCTTGCTGCTGCGTCAGGTGTGGTTTGTGGTTCGCTTGGATCTGTAAGAGTGCGCTATTAATTGATTGATTTTTATTTTAGTAAATGAGACTCTTTAAGGAGACCAAAATTTTTATACGATTTTGTTCTCTTTAGAACAATTCGTTCGTTTGTGTTATTACATAAAATTCTCATATGAGATTTAAAGGTATCCTCCCTAAAAAGGAAGATTCTTATATTCGTTTTTAATATCCTCTTATATCAATCGTAAACTGTCACAATAAATCTGAGCTATGCTGCACTAACGATTGGTGTATGGCAGACACAAAATCTGCTACATTATGTAAAATATAATAAGCTATTTGTGCTGCCTTTAAGGTACTGCCATTTAGTTCTCCCTGTGTCCGTTTGTAAAATCACCTACTTCTTTGATTAACCAACACTAACAAACATTGATTAAAATAAACACAATCATGCTTGGTTAATTTATTCATATATTACCAATAGAAATTATATTCGGGTTTGTACAAAGCAATATAAAAAAAAAACAGAACATTAATAGGTATTACTAACAGAGGTACAAAAAGTACTGCATCACACTAGAACGGTTTCCTAACATCTAGCATAGATTCTATTACTGAAACTCGCAACTCTCTCTGCTGGAGCAGCTGCACATCCAGCTTAGTCAGAATTCAGGAATATGAATGCAGCTTGTATGACTAAAATGCTGAGCCTAACGTCGGCATACTTGCCATGATCTCAATAAGCGATGTGTTTACCACAATCGTGTGGATGGTCACTCAAGGAAAATTGAGCAGGTTTTTGTTGGCAGATGTATTCAATATCGCCTGGATACGCAGGTGCTAAAGTAGTTTGTTCAGGTATAGTAGTGATGCTGTCGTTGTGGCAAGAGTTGGTGTAACTGAAATACTTGCAGTACTGGTTAGTGCTTCTATCGCGGAGCAAGAGTTGTAGTTGTAGTCGTCGAGTCTAAAGTAGTGGTAGAAGTGGTTGAATCTTTGGCAATGATTATTGGCTATGTTGCTTCTGAAATAAAAAATTGGTCATTCCTTAGTACGAAACATGCATTCAATGACAAATACGAATGCGATGAATGCAGAAACAAAAACGTGTCGAGTAAGTAAATGATTCAAATTCTTATTAAGCATAGGATAGCGTATGTAATTATATATTTCTATTTTTTCTATTGGTAACGAGTGACCTGAAGAGTAGACGTTGCTCAGGCCAGATCACAGGGCTTCAGAGTTGCGCGCCCATTACATTGTTGACAAACACCATATCTTTATGGTCCAACGAATTGGTTCCAACTGATCTCGTAGCCCAGTGGTCAGATGCTGTGCCTGTGATACGGCGGCCATGGTTCTATTCTCGTCGATGTTTTTTGATTTTTTCAATTCGGGTTAATTTTGTTTGGTTGCGCCCCGGAGCGAGTGAAAGACATTGCATGAAGTGAAAATGTAAACATAAGCAACGCATGTGATGCGCGCGCAACTCTGAAGCCATGTGATGTGGTCCGAGCAACGTCTTGTGCCCTGGTGCAATACAGCGTTTAGAAAAAAATTAACCAGAAAGAAGCTAACTTCTGTAAAATTGTAACAATTTCAATGGAAATTTATATAAGATTAACCGAATTACCCCCAATTGCACCGAACTTAATGCTTTAAGTTCAACACTATAGCAAAGCCGAGTTTATTTTAAACATGCCTTTGCACCGCTACGAAAAGTGGTCGAAACCCGGCTTAAGCCGAGCTTGTATATTTTGTAAGGTTATGATGCAATGTAATATTGTTATTATTATCTATTTTAAGTTTGAATAAAATAAAAAATATTAAAAACATGGATGAAGTTTTCGATCAAATTTTCATTAATGGTGACGTAGATGTTTTGGATATTGTGAATATATATAAATTTATAATGGGTCAAATTTTTATCATGTCATGGACAACTTAACGTTTTATTCGAGGTTTCGCTTAAGAAAAGAAACTGTAAATGGTATATTAAGTCAAATTGAACATCGGTTAATAGATAGTGACACGTGACACAAAACCACGCTTAGGGCTAGATCTAGCAGGGTAGCAAATCAGCTTTCAATTTACTGATGTTTGCGGTGCAGGGAATTGTCTGGGTGTCTCGCGACAGCTTTGCTTTTGGCTGCCATCAAGGTAAAAGCGTCTCCAACACCATCTAGTGTAGGTGGCGTTGACTCGAGCGATTGTGTTCGGTGTCTTCGCCATGCAATCGATTTGCAGCAAGAGCCGTCGTGGTCTAGAGGTTTAGTTGGTTAGGTCTCAATTCGGTGACTATCGGCAGCGGCCCGGGTTCAAACCCCGTTGCCTTTTTTGTAATTTTTTACGATTGTTTCTAAACAGTTTTTTTCTTGATTTTGGGTTACGATTGTGTTAGCCCCTGGTTAGTTTCCTTTTCTTGCGCCCCCGTAGCGAGCGGTAGCGAGCGAAGGGCCATGCGAAAAATGAAATATTACTTATTGTAGTACGTACCCGTACTTTGGATGCACTTTTTACGAAATATACAGCAGTTTGCATGTGTTTCCGAGAATACATTCACATGAATCCCCCTTCTTTGTAGGTTTGTAACATTCGACCTTGATGGCAGCCAAAAGGAAAGCTGTCGCGAGACACTCGTTTTGGTGGTTGGATGCTGGACCTCTGATACGGTTCAATTCCTGTCAGTTCTATTTTTTTTTAAGATTATGTCTGAAAAAAGTATTTTTTCTTCATTTTGGGCATGCCCTGGGTTAGTTTTGGTTAGTACCTGTTCTCTGGGCACCCGTAGGAAGCGAAGCAAGCGAAAGGTCATGCGTGAAGTGATATAATACATTCGGCTGATTAAGTGCCGCGCTAGGTCTAGCCGAAACCACTGTTTTCATGTTGATATTATCGACCAAGAAGACTAATTTAGCCTTCTCGGAAATAGATATACTAAATCAACATCTCTGATACAGTAGGCCTTGAAAATTCTCCAGTCTACCTGGTTTCTCCCGTGCTACAAGAGTTCCTTTTATTTGCCTGTTTTATATTTTGTTACGTAAATGCTGCAATCAGCAGTCTGTAACCAGAGGGAAAATAAACTAAAATAAGAGGCAGCAATAAGCGTGCGTCGGCACCTTTCATGTTGGTGTACCCGTTTTTGGTGACCTTGACTCTGCCAGAGAGGAACAAAACTTAAAAGGAGAGGCAACAGACCATCAATCGAATTTGTATTCGCATGTCCAAGCACAAAGGGTATAGTTGTCAAAATCAAAACATCATCAGCCGGTTTCAGGTGATGAGATGTCATTGTTAGTACCTTAAAAAAATATTCTTCTCACGATACTTAGTGGTGTTGTTGTCAACGGAGCAGAGTCAAGGTCACCAAAACGGATACACCAACATGAAAGGTGCCGATGCTTATCGTCGCCTCTCTCTTTTTTACGGCAGTGGCACACACATTAAAGGGAGATTCTATGGCACTCGAGGAGCGATGTGTGTGTGCGAAGATGTTGATTGACACGGTTCTTAAACAGTTGTAGGTTGTAATTAGGGGGGGAAACAAATGTCCTAGGAGTGAATTCCACAGTGATGGAGTGCGTCAGACAAAGGAGTTCTTTTAAAGCGACATTCTAGTGTCTCCAGTTGTACGACGAACGGGTGCGCCCTAGCCATCTGTCGTGACTGTCTGACCAGTGCTGGTGGGGGTGGAATGATTCAGGTCAAATCCTGGGAACTTCTGCTGTGAAAATATCTCTAAAACAGGCAAATCTCGGCCACATGTCTGCGGTGTTCCAAACTATCCAGATCCAAGTTATTTTCCCTTCTGCAGTAACCAAGTTGGATTGATCAGACTGCTTAAAGACATTACTGTTTTTTTTCTGAAATGCGTATGTGAACCCAATGAATTAGTTACTAAGAGAGTTAAGACAAATGAACTTTTGCTAGTATCGAAGACTATGGGGACCTATCAACAGCATGCAGAATCGTACATAGAATTTCTCCAGAGAGGAAAATTACTTCAAAGGAGAGGCGACAGTCTGCCAATCGATTTTGTATGCGTATGTGCAAGCACAAAGGCCATAATTGTCAAAATGAAAACACCATCAGCCGGTATAAGGTGATCAGATGTCATTGTCGTTAGCTTAAAATATTTTTTTCTCGATACTTAGTGGTATTGTTGTCAACGGAGCAGAGTCAAGGTCACCAAGAACGGCTACCCCAACATGAAAGGTGCCGACGCTATTTGTCGCCTCTCTTTTAAGAGTTTTTTCTCTCTGGTTTCGCATGCAAAATCTAGCTTCGGCCATGAAAATATTAAAATGCCAGAGGGAAATAAGACGCTTGTTGTTTTTATCAGTGCTGGAATGGTCTGCCTTTTTATCTTCGATTACGTCTTTAAGTTTAAGTGCAATATTAAGTAATGCAGTTTTTTCTGCCAATCTAATAGTGGGGACTCTGTTGCTTTTTCGTTTACACTAACTCGTCAGTTTGGCTGCTATATTATCTTCAACAAGCATAAAAACCGAAAAGAAACACTCATAGAAAGTTTAAAAAATCATATAAAAGTTAGATTCAAATATTTAATAGTATTGCGAGGTTGCCAAGATTATTATCAGCTTAAATTTAATTGGTGCAATAATTCCAATTTTAAATCAGGTTTGAAACTTAAGCCGGCTTAGTTAAGCTCAACCTAGGTAATTTACGGTGCAAACGGGGGTCACTCTGTGAAAATTCTAGCGATTCAATTATAATCGTGTAGGATTTATTCGAAATAACGCATTGCTAGCATATTTCTAATATATCTTCTTTTGTGTGAGTGCGTCTTCTACCTAAAACTATCGGGTACGAACTGAAATGTATTCGTGTGAAACATTCCTAAACAATTAACAGCAGAACGCTTGATTCTATGAAGGTGTTCTATCGAGTCAGTACGGTGCGGAGAATTTACGGATTACAGATTTAAGGATACCATATCATCATAAAATAAACGCACTCTTTCGGTCCTGACGTCGAAGGACGAACACACGGATTACAGAATTCGGCTCGGGTAGTGGAAGCTTTTGCTCAGAAAACATGTTCTAATCCTTTGGGGGGAGTCTGGAAAGTCGTGCCGGCTGGAAGGTGCAAGGGGTGGGTCGCGTAGTTGAGGGTGCTTCCTACTAGGAAACCAGTTTTTTTCCGTACGCGGTAGCGGGGATATTTCCTGCAGGGAGATGGAGTCTCTGACAGAAAGTGGTTGTACCTACAGTGTGCGAGACCTCCTTGCATAAGAACTCGGGCGTGTTGTTCGTTAGCTTATATGTGTGAAAAGATCGGGAATTTCCAAGGGCGCAGGCCCGTCTTACTGGAGGTTCTCACCAAATAGTCCCATCACACTAAAACGTGTAAATTATGCAGGAGAGTCGCCCTGCCTCGTAGCAGTGCCATCCTACCCCTTGCAAGGGGGTCAATAAGCAAGAACAACAAGAAACAAACGAAATTGATTAAATCTGCTTCTCCTATGACGGTCACCTGTCCAATTGGTCATCGTCGCTATATTGTTGATAAAATAGTGGCTTTTTCGTGTCAAGAGGGGCATTTTAGGAACCTTTACACAAATAGAGCACTATGTAAAAATCGACCTCTCCTATTGGTCGATCCGCATGGCCCTCCGCCTGCTTCGCTCGCTACGGGGGCTCAAGAAAAGGAAACTAACCAGGTGTTAACACTGCTAACTAATCGAAGACATACCCAAAATCAAGAAAATAACTGTTTAGAAACATAATCTTAAAAAAAATAATAAAAACAACAACGGGGTTTGAACCCGGGCCGTTCAGGTGAGACCCAGCCATCTAAACCTCCCAACCACGAGAGCTCTTGCCACAAAGTGATTGCATACGAAGACATATTGTAATACGAGATGGATCGCCCAATGGGAGAGGTCGATTTTTTACATAGTGCTCTATTTGTGTATATGATCTTAAAATGCTCAAGAGGGCGCCGGGACTTTTGTTTTAAGTTTTTAAATATCGGGCGGAACTGCGAGATGATCAAAAGAATAATTATATTGTATTATTTGCACGAGATAAGATAGGCTTATATATTGTCTCAGAAGCAGAAAGAAGAAGACGTTAATGTTAACGATTGTTTACCCTGAAATTGTCTCTTTTACATTTACATTCAGTATTCTGCATGCCATGTTGCAGTCAATGTGATTCTAATTTTTGAAATGCATGTCCCTTAAAGCTTTTCAGCGATAATGCTTTTTGTGTTAGTAGGGATTATCGAGCTCTCCCAGATTCCCGTTGTGGTGGATAGCTAGTAGTAAGTAGACGTTTTCCGTACCGCATCAGACGGCTGCAGAGTTGCGCGCACTACATTGTTGATAAATACCATATCTTTAGGGTCTAGCGAATTGCTGTCAACTGGTCTGTAGCTCAGTGGTTGGATGCTGAGTCTCCTGTACGGCAGCCCGGGTTCGATTCCAGTGGTAAGACATGTTTTATTTTTCATATTATGTGTAAAAAGTTTTTTCTCCATTTTGGGCATGCCTTGCGTTAGTTTTGGTTAGTGTCTGTTGGTTGCGCCCTCATAGTGAGCGGAGGGCCATGCGTGAAGTGTAATATTTGACATTTTTGTCAACAATGGGATGCGCGCGAAACTATGAAGCCTTCTGTTGCGGTAGGGGCAACGTCTTGGGCAACGTCAACGTCTTGTTCCACTAGTATAACCAACCATTCTTACTAAAAATAACTGGCCGAATAGTTCTGACAGATGCGGCTAAAAAAATTTAAAAGAAGAGAAGAGATTTGACGTTTGTGTTCATGTGTCAAACAACCGGGAAATCCGGAAATTCTGAATTTGAATTTTCCGTTTGGTTCTCGGTCGGGATAACATCGCTGTTGAGTAGCGGCTCTTTCGTCGGCCATTTTGGGGTAACGCGTGGCAATCGTTCAGGGACCGATTTGTCCCCCCGAGAAAGAAGCGGACGTCATAGCCAGCGTCGTCTGTGCCACTTCATCGTATAAGTGTTTGTCTTTAGCCAAAGGAAATACCCAGTAAGGGGTTTCTATTTGTGCCGTGTGAAAAGTCGGTGGTTGTAACAGGGTCCAGAGCCCGACAACGTTGCAATCGCCCCCGAATACAAAGCCCTTCAAACTGGAATAACGTGTAACGGATGTAGAAGGGTAGCTCTACCGCTCCCTAAGCGCCGGGCGAAGGGTGCACTGGCAAATTGCCCCGTAGCAGCGCCAAACGGCTCCCTCCTTGAAGGGAGTCCATACTTCAAGTTCAAGAATTTTTCGCACTTGTTGCTTTTTTGACATTTTTATAATAACCAGTTTTTCCGCTCAGGCTCAGGCCATTCAGATAAAACTAACTGCAGAAAAACAAATAAGTTTAAGGTTTATGTAAGTACACAGACAAGCAATTTTTTACATTTATCTTGTTTTTCTACAAAATATGAAAAAAATTAAGATATTGGCAGAACTTTTGAATAAAGCCGCGTATAAAGACTGCTGTGATGGTTGACACCATAGAAATAGGACTGCATTTCTATGGTTGACAGTGTTGACACAGTAGTCACAGCTTACCAATTGGTAAGCTGTGCTGTAGTCGTGAAGAAAGAGAAGAAGGCTACAGAAGATAATAAACCAAAATGGAGAACTGGCGGAACATCGCTTGATAATTTAAGCCTCGTTCTCAGAGCTTCGACGTGTCGCCAGCGACACTTGGGTAACCAATAGGAATCGAGCATTTATTGTCAGCCGTTCCCCGCTCTTTTGTCGCCAGCGACAGAACACCAGTTAAATTCATGATACAATAACAGGGATATTGTATCATGAGTTAAATTTATTTTAACTTTTTCTCGTGTCGCTGCGGCAAGTGTTGTTGTGAAAGCTATATTTGTTTGGGATTTGCTGTTCTTGACTCTTGTTAAGAAGTTATGACAATCTCAAACCTTTATTTAAATGGAACACCCTGTAATAATTGTCGATATTTTGCTTTTGCCTAAAAAGGCAAAACATTTGATGTATCGCGTCCAAATTTCTGGTCATTTGTTTTTAAGATATTTAAAATGGTAAATCACTTTTGACAAATTTAAAGCGATATAAAATAAAATCGGTTTAAGATAAAAAAAAAGTAATAAGCTTTACTTTATAGTATCCTAAATATTAAAAAATATATTTTAATGTATATTATATTAAATACCGCCACTTTTTTGACAGATTTTGGCGTAAGCTGACTTTGGTTGAAGTGCATATCATTGGGTCAACAACCGTGATTATCAAATTTAACAGATTTACACAAACAAATTTAATACATTCAGGAACAGAAAAACGTAACGTAACCTCCTCAAGCTGCCAAAATTCAAAATAAATCGAAAGTGCCGCCATTCTGATTCGCGCGACACCTATCGACTGTCAAATGGTGTCGCCGGTTTTCAGCGGCCGAGGTGGAGGGGATTGTCGCTGGCGACACGTCGAAGCTCTGAGAACGGGGCTTTATACTGAAACCAGATGAGTGAGCAAAAAAATAAAGATATGAATTCTGAACCAGGAGAGGACCAATGACAATGTGATTGGAGAGGATGGATAATCACCACTCGGTATATATTTTAATATATATTTTTTTAAAGGTTCGGTCAAGACATGATCTGCGAGATATGCATCTGATAATAGGCAGGAATTTTATTGGCAAAAGTAAGATTGACTCAATTATAGTTTTATCTGAGTAACATAGTTTAAGAATATTGGTTTACAAGAGTCGAGGTACAGCTATAAAATAGTGAAAAACTATAATAAAGCTCTATACAGTCTACATGGTCTTCTTCAGTAACACAGTTTATATGTGTGAAAGGTGGAATAGTTTAGTTCTTTTGAGAATTAAGTAGGAATAATGCAAACGTATTTTGGATTTTTCTTACCTTCAATTATTATAAGAGGTAGTAAAAAGGAAATAATAAATGTGATGTGTCTTCTGATTATTAGTATAACACATAAGTACATGTGACACTAGTAGCAGTAATATGAGTAATCTTTTTATTGTGCGGCTTTAAGTACTATATCTATTACACTTGGTTTCATGTTTAGAATTAGAATTTATACCTAAAGTTGAACAATTTCTTAATTTCTTCAACTCTTTACCAATTTAAAACCTGATTTAAAGTCAGACATTTATATACAGCACACAATGACAACACTTACCTTTTACCTTACTACTCAATGGTTAGTCTATGGAAGTAACACTTGAATTTTTTCACATATCACAAAAGTCTAAGTGCATTGCTGATTGGCCGTTTGCGACAATAATTCTTTAAACTAATAAAATTCTGTATTGAAAACTTTGTTAGGACTTGCGTGACCATTCTCCCCTTATGATTAATTTCCTTTTTACATTATGTCACATAATAGGTAGTAGAACAGAAATTGAAGCTAATAGGTATATCAAAAGTCATCTCACTGATACAAATGAATAATTATTTGAAAGATTGTTTAAAAACAGTTACGATATTGATATGTTTATGTTTAATTTAGAACATTGTATCAGAAAATCTTTCAAAAAGAAAACAGTTTATGGACATGCTCCTTTCTTGGTTAATTCCTATTCTAGATTAAAAGCCTTCAACTATAAATTTGTGAACTGTGTGTGATTACCATAATGATAATATTTAACAAATGTTTATGTTTGAAATAAATTAATGTTTATTTACAACAAGAAGTATATCCAATGTAAATGGGATCAGAGGGACATACACATAATTTTGTAACAAAGTGTATACTTATTATCCCAAAAGCATAATTATATACAGCCCATTGTGTGTGGTACGAAACCAACTGTAGGCAGCGATTCCTCAGACAAGTATTATTAAAATGGTAGACTAAATTTTACATAGTCCACTGTATGGAAGTGTGGGATGAGTGAAGTTTTAAACAGCCGAAACTAACCTTCCTTCTATACTCGAATTGCCACTTATTTTTTAAGTAACTATATAACTAACATGACAATAAAAAATGATATATTCCACTAGCGATTATAGCTGATATATTTTGCAAAAAACATAGACTAATTGGCCAGTAAGTCTCATCCGACAGGATCTGATGAATAATTTTTTTACAATGATTTGGAGCAGTGGAAAAATGTTAAATGCAGTTTAATTAATAATAAATGTAATATAAAAATACTTTCGAAAACATTATCAGATATGTTTCATTTGCGAGATGTCATGTCATGCTTGTCCGTGACCATTAATTATCAATTTTAATCTTTGTTTAATATTTTTGAGGTAAAATTGTTGCATTATACTTGTCTGCAGATGTGCCTAGATCGAAACCGATAATTTTTAGATCCTTAATCCCTCAATAACTCAAATCCAAATAAAAAAAAATGACATACTAATCGGTTTCGTTCCCGGAGTGCTTATTAAACACCCAACTGGTGAGAGTATTCCAGTTTACTAAAAGTGGTGTAACAGGCTACGATTTCATATTATACAAAAACCTGGTTCCTGACG
>MU186390.1:6755-24483 GCA_016904865.1 Pissodes strobi
TTGAGAATAACTGACACCAACCGACAGTTGAATCGACGACTAACCCAAACTATCCAAATCTATTAAAATTGGATATAATGTATCGAAATCGATTCATATGACTAAAATAAGTTGAAACTAAGTGAAACTAACCGAACGTTGATTGGACGACCAACCCAAACTAACCAAATCTATTAAAATTGATTATAACGTCTCGGGACCGGTTCAAATGACTAAAATAAGTTGAGACTAAGTGAAACAAACCGAAAGTTGAATAGACGACTAACTTAAACTAGCCAAATCTATTAAAATTGATTATAACGTATCGGAACTGGTTCAAATGAATAAAATAAGTTAAGACTAAATGAAACTAACCGAGAGTCGAATCGACGACTAATCCAAAGTAATCAAATCTATTAAAATTGATTATAACGTATTGGAACGGGGTCAAGTGACTATAATAAGTTGAAACTAAGTGAAGCTAGTCGAAAGTTGCTTGTAGTCGCCCCCAAACTAAACCAAACTAACCAAATCTATTAAAAATTATTATAACGTATCGGAACCGCTTTAAATGACTGAAATAAGTTGAGAATAAGTGAAACTAACTAAAAGATGAATCAACAACTAACTCAAACGAACCAAACCTATTAAAATAGATTATAACGTATCGGAATTGGTTCAAATGACTAAAATAAGTTGAAACTAAGTGAAGCTACTCGAAAGTTGATTGTAGTCGTCCCCAAATTGACCCAAACTAACCAAACTGATTGAAATTGATTATAACGGATCGGAACCGGTTCAAATGACTAAAATAAATTGAAACTATTTGAAGCTAATCGAGAGTTGATTGGACGACTAGCCCAAACTAACCAAATCTATTAGGATTTATTATAACGTATCGGAACCGCTTTAAATAACTAAAATAAGTTGAGAATAAATGAAACTAAGCGAAAGATGAATCAACAACTAAGCCAAGCTAACCAAACCTATTAAAATTGATTATAACGTATCCGAACCGGTTCAAATGACTAAAATAAGTTGAAACTACGTGAAGATTATCGCAAGTTGATTGGATGACTAATCCAAAGTAACCAAATCTATTAAAATTGTTTATAACGTATCGGAACCGGTTCAAATATCTAAAATAAGTTAAGGCTAAGAGAAACTAACCGAGAGTTGATTTGGGGACTAACCCAACTAATAACATCTATTAAAATTGATTATAACGTCTTAGAACCGGTTCAAATAATTGAAATATGTTGAGACTAAGTGAAACTAACCGAAAGTTGAATCGACGATTAACCCGAACTAACCAACCTAATCCGGTTAGTCATTCAATCAACTTTTGATTAGTTTCACTTAGTTTCAACCTATTTTAGTCATTGGAAGCGGTTCAGTTATTTTATAATCAATTTTAGTAGATTTGTTACTTTGATCTAGTCGTCGATTCAACTTTCGGATAGTTTCACTTTTTCTCAACTTGTTTCAATCATTTAAAGCGATTCCAATATGTCATAATCAATATTAATAGATTTGGTTAGTTTGGGTTAGTCGTCGATCCAACTTCCGGTTAGTTTCACTTATTCTCAAGTTATTTTAGTAATTTAATGCGGTTCCGATACATTATAATCAATTTTAATAGATTTGGTTAGTTTAGGTTAGTCATCGATTCAACTTTCGGTTTGTTTCACTTAGTCTTAAGTCTTAACTATTTCAATCAGTTGAACCGATTCCGATGCGTTATAATCAATTTTAATAGGTTTGGTTAGTTTGGGTTAGTTGTCTATTCAACTTTCGTTTAGTTTCACTTATTGCCAACTTATTTTAGTCATTTAATGCGGTTCCGATACGTTATAAATAATTTTAGTAGATTTGGTTAGTTTAGGTTAGTCGTCGATTCAACTTTCGCTTAGTTTCACTTAGTCTCAACTTATTTTAGGCATTTGAACCGGTTACCATACGTTATAATAAATTTTAATAGATTTGGTTAGTTTGGGCTAGTGGTCGAACCAACTTTCCGTTAGTTCATTTATTCTTAACTTGTTTTAGTCATTTAAAGCGGTTCCGATACATTATAATCAATTTTAATAGATTTTTTTAGTTTAAGTTAGTTTTCCAATAAACTTTCGGTTAGTTTCACTTAGTCTTAAATTTTTTTAGTCATCCGATACGTTATAATCAATTTTGATAGATTTGGTTAGTTTGGGTTAGTAGTTCAATCAACTCTCGGTTAGCTGCACTTATTCTCAGCTTATTTTAGTCATTTCAAGCTTTTCAGAATATATTAAAATCAATTTTAATAGATTTGGTTAGTTTGGGTTATTCGTCAACAACTTTCGGTTAGTTTCATTTAGTCTCAACTTATTTTAATTATTCAAATCTGTTCCGATACGTTATAATCAATTTTAATAGATTTGGTTAGTTTGGGTTAGTTCTCCAATCAACTTTCGGTTAGCTTAAGTTAGTATCAACTTTTTTTAGTAATTTGAACCCGTTACGATACGTTATAATCAATTTTAATAGATTTTGTTAGTTTTGGTTAATCGTCGAATCAAGTTTTGGTTAGTTTCACTTAGTCTCAGTTTATTGTAGTCATTTGAACCGGTGCCGGTGCCAATACGGTACAATCAATTTTGATAGATTTGGTTAGGTTTGGTTAGTCGTCCAATCAACGATACAAAAATGCCGTAACGCGAGACGAAAACATAAACCATGTCATAACGTGGCCTTGAAAAATCACTTTCATGAATCCAAAGAAGTGTAGTAAAAATGAGATTCGAAGTATTATATTATTATATATTTTTAAATATATTTTAGGTAATCCACTATTACTGCTATCTTTGAAACGGTCAAGGCTACAAAGTTGATTAAATTAGAAAGTTGCCGTTATTGATGCCTTTTCAAGATCGATTTGCAGTGTTGTTAAATTCTTGTTAGATTCTGAGATAGCAACAGTGGTATCACCTAAAAATGACACCTCGTATAGCAAATTTCTTTTCAATTTCCTTCTATGAAAATATTTTTACAACTTTGCTCAGTTTCACTCAGATTTTTTACCCGGCCGGCATTCAGTAGGTCTTTCGGTGCGAGTCCATACAATCTCCTGAATACATCTCTGACTAGAGAAAGCCACGCGAATCAATCGGACACTTACGCAGCGCATCGGTCATCTCCAGTTGTCACTTGATATAAAAGAATTTGGCTGAATTAGATCAAAGGATTTACCGCTGAGTGAACTTACTAGTTTACATATACTTTGGTATTATAATCCACCTTACTTGTGGTGCTATGTAAGATTGTCTTGACATCTGGATTTTAATAACAGTATACGGATAATAACATTCAGACCTGGATGTTTGCCAGACTCAGATAGAACTGAAATTTGCTTACTAAGATGAAAAGCTTTTTTTCATAATGCATTTTCGAAAAAAAACTTCTTTTTGAATAAATGTATAATTTAGGCAGGTAAGTAAATATTTTTTTTTGGGATTAACAATTCAAATGAAATGGGAAATTAGTAACACCAATGCAAATATTAAATGGAAGAATTGCTAAAAAATATTATTTTGAACAAAAAGAAAAAAAAATAAAAAAATTATGTTTTAGTACAATTTTAAATAAAATTTAGTATAAACTGCATTCTGCAAAATACAAATTAGTAGATTGTGTGTGTTTTGTTTAGGGCAGTGAAACACACACTAAAGGAAGATCCTATGACACTCGACGAGCTGTATGTATGCGAATAAGTTGATTGACACGATTCTTGAATAGCTGTAGGTTGTAACTTGGGCGGAAACAGATGTCCTGGAAGTGAGTTTCACAGCGATGCAGTGCGCCAGACAAAGGAGTTCTTGTAAAGCGATGTTCTAAGCGCTTCCAGTTGTACGACGAGCAGGTGCGCTCTTGCCGCCTGTCGTGACTGTTTGACAGACGTTGCTGAAGGCAGGATGAGGCGGGCCAAATCCTGAGAACATCTGATTTAAAAATATCTGTAAAATAGGGATATTTAGGTCACATGTCTGCGATGTTCCATACCATCCGGATCGCGGATCAGCTCTGGGTCGTCGACGAGACGCCCAGCTATCTTCTGAATGGCATCCAGCAGCTCTAGGGTGTGCTTTGGTGCGGCAGCCCAGATGTGTGAGCAATATTTTAAGCACGGTCTTATTTGCGTTTTGTAGAGCAAGAGCTGCTGCTGCTTGGGTGTTTGCTGCATTGAATTGGCCAAAATTTGTGTTGCCCCAAGTTTGAACTTTCTCAAGATCTTGATTAATTGTTGTAATCTGGTCCTGTCTGCGGTAATAACTCCTAGACGCTGGTAAAGGTTTTTCTGATCTGAATTGGGAGACTAGGGTACTTATTTGCACTACAAAGAATTAGTGGTTTCGGTCAGCACGTCATTAATATAGATAAAGAACAGAGTTGGTGAAAGTATTATGCCCTAAAGCACGGCCGCATTAATGGTGAATGTGTCTGAGATGTATCTATCAGCTGCAGCGTGCAGAGATCGGTTCTTAAGAAAACTGGTAAGCCAGCTGCAAGGAGAGGCTGGGAGTCCGAAGGACGGCAGTTTGTTGAGCAATCCGTCATGTTAAATTCTGTCAAATGTCTTCAAAATATCCAACACAATCGCTCGAGGTTCTCCGTAGTTCTCAATTGCCCAACTACATATATGAGTGACATAGGCCAATATATCTCTGGTCGATCTCTGTTTGCGGCAGCTGTATTGGTTATTGCTAATTATTCTGTTGGTCTCGAGATACTTGAGCAGTTGCTGATTGACTTACACGTTCGAAGACTTTGGAGATTATTGGAAGCAAGGCAATGGGGCCATTGTTTGAGGGCGTGGTTTTCTGCCTTTTTTTGGAACAAGTTACACTAGAGCGACTTTCAATGTATGTGTATTTACTCAAAATATATATCATAGATAAAAAACTAGATAACCAATGCTGATCAGTAAAAAACTACTAAATTAATATTAGATTTTCGCTCCACGATTTTCCTACGTTCGGTCACATTCTTCATCTTCTCAGTTTTCGTTTTCCGCTCTTCGTCGATATGTCAGCAGGGTCTCAAAAATCCTTAATTTGAGAGGTAGTGGCTACTTATCTACTGTAACACTACTGATAGGAAACACTATTTTCATTATGGTTATAAATTGTTCATTATCATTTCGGTAACTTTTATCTATTTTCATCCCGATTACTACGTTCCTCGTATTGGTAGTTTTCCTTTTTTAATGAAACTCTTTTCATTTGACTAATCCCAGTAAGCTTTTTGCAATTACCGTCACTCATCTTATTAATATCCCAAAGCATCCTGCCTTCTCCCAGTGTTCTTACTGTTCCTACTTCTTTTAGTATTATTTCGTAATCTTCTTTTATCATAATTTAACTTTTCTACCCCATTTATTCCCCACTTTTACTTTTGCTCACCGTAACAGTACCTATATCATCCATATTTGAGAAAAGAAGCACGCTTCAAAACGACAAAAAACGGCTTTGAATATTAACTTGACTATGAGTCAAGCAAGTGTAACATAAAACTGAAATATTTTTTTTTTCAGAAATTGCATTATGAAAAAATCTGCACAGATGTAAAAAGCTGTAATTTCTGTTCGAATCTTAGTGAATTTTCATCTGCTTACTTAAAACTCGCATCAAAACACTGGAGAATATCATGTTTTTTTTGTGTATTTTAAACACATCAAAAATTCGGTTTAATTTTTTTGGTGCTTTTGCAGTTATTACATGACTAAATTTATTTATTTGTGCAGGAAATCAACATTTTTCACACGTCAATAGACTTAAATACAGTTAAAAAGTATAAAATTTAACTACTAAGTAAATCTAGGTTAAAAATAGGTTAAAAATACATATAGATAGACAATTTCACATTATTTAAACATATTGTACATTATTAACAGTTCCAACTCTAAATCTTACAGGAGGAATAAATAATAAATCTTCAATTATAGTGTATATGTCATATTCTGGTATATATGTATGTGACATTCTATGCTTCAGATTTAGCATGAAACACTCAAGTCAACGGACAAAAATTCATTGCGTTTGTACAAACGATTTGCAGCCAAAATTTGCTTAATTTTACTTTTAAACTTTGACAATGATAACTCTTTAATATATAGTGGCAATTTATTGAAGAAATGAACAGAGAAATAGTTTGTAGATAGTCTAGATTTTTGTAATCTTAAAAACTCTCGTCTAATATGGTTGTGATGTCTGGTGTCATGGTTATGATGATCATTATATATTTGCAGCATATTTTGATTGTTATATGCATATAATAAACATTCAAACACAAGTCTTGATGGCATTGTCATTATCTGTAAGTCAGTAAATTTAGTTTTTACATCCGCTTGATAATCCATCCCACAGATCACTCTAAGAACTCTCCATTGTGCCTGGGCACAATGTCCCCAGGCCGCAAGGGCATAGCAGGCTACTGAATGAAATAGACCATGATAAGAGTTTAAAACTACGGGAAAAGGAACCAATTTCCTTAGCTTTCGCAATAAAAAAAATAGTTTTAGAACGTCGGTCTGACAAATGGTCTATGTGATTTCCAAAGCTTAAGGTGTGGTCCAGGTAAACACCCAAAAACTTTATATCCCCCGATCCATGGTCCTGTATTTTATCTATTTGACTCAGGGTTAATGTAAGCTGGGATGTTTTTTTCTTTATTAAGAGTAAAGTAAACCTATCTTCCAAATTTTTCAAAGTATCTTCTGTTTTTGTAAGTAAAGTTTGATAGTTTTGGTCCATATTGAAATATGCAGTATCATCGGCAAATAAACTTAAGTTTGATTCTGGAGCTGCCATCTTTATGTCATGTATGTATATTAAGAACAATAGAGGTGTCAAAAGAGAACCTTGTGGCAGAGAACCTTGTGGCACTCCATGTTGAATAACCAAACACAGTCAAATGCCTCCGAGAGGTCACAGAACACAACGCTCATGTGTTCCCCCCTCTCGAAAGCACCAACAATGCCTCCCAACATTCTTGAGGTTGACCTGCCCTCTCTAAAACCATATTGGCAATATGTGAATAGGTTTTAATTTTCAAAGTATTTATAGAGTTGGTCTCTTAAAATTGATTCATATACTTTGGAGATAATTGGGATTAAGGCAATTGGTCTAAAGTTATTTGGGTCATTTAAATCTCCTTTTTTGGGTATGGGTACAATTTTGATTATTTTGAAGCTTGTTGGATAAATGTTTTCAGTTAAGCTCATATTTATTAATTCTGCCAGTGGAACAATAAGGATGTTTTCGAAGTATTTTAGTATGTCTGTGTTAATGTCATATATGTCCCTACTATTCTTATTTTTTAAGCTGTTTATTGTGTCCCTCACCTGGATTTGACCTACTTTTTGAAATGAGAATAGATGACTTTGATATTTTGAATTTTTAGTCATGGAACCAATGTATGTGGTATGACTTGACATTGACATTGTTTTGTGAGTTTGAAATTTGAGACACTAATTGGTTAGCGATATTTGCAAAGAAAATATTAAAATCTTCAGCTTTTGAAGATAGTTTCGAACTTTTTAGCAAGTGTTCTTTTAGAATGTTGGTTTATGATTTGCCATGAAGATCTGGCTTTGTTTTTTGATTTTTAAATAAAGTTTGCATTAGCTGTTTGTTTAGCTGCATGTATTTTTTGCCTATATTGATTTCTAAATACATTGATTTTTTCTTTTAATGTTGCTGAGGTTCTAAGAGTATACCATTCTGTTAATAAACGTAAACTTTGGCGCATTTGTCGTATTTCATTGGTGAACCAGTTTACTTTGTTCTTTTAAGTGATATTAATAATTTTTGGATATGCTATGTCCATGACATCAGTAATTGTTTTTAAAATTAAATCAAATTTTGTATCTACTGAGAGGCAAGAACTAGTTAAGTCCCAGCTGACCTCTGAAAGGATATTGTGTAATAGAAATTTTCCATAATTATTAAAAGGTCTGCATTCTACAACTTCAGCTTTATTTACAGACCCCGGCAAATCTATCAATAATGAGATTGCGGCATGGTCTGAGAGATAAGGGTTAAAAACATTTATAGTAAAGTCAATCTGGTTGTTAAAATTTATGAATACATTGTCAAGGGTGTTTTAGACATGCGTTGGTGAAAAGCTTATTCTTGAAATCCATAGCTCTTCATAAGGTCAAGGACATCTTTTGCTTTTTAACATTGGAAATGTTTTTGTTTTCCTATTATGGGGTATCAAATCGCGAAAAAGTGCATGCTACATTTGGCACATCACGTTATACGCGTGAGAGCTCGTGTTAGTTTGTTTATGCGGACTGAATCGGTTCAAATGACAAAAATAAATTAAAACTAACCGAAAGTTGATTGAACGACTAACCCAAACTAACCAAAAGCACCGAAAGGGTTAAATTGTATGTAATTGTAACAGATTTAAAAAAATAAAAGTAAGTTAAAACTAACTCAAACAGAACATTGGCGACTAACCATAACTAACCAAAAATATTAAGATTGGTTATAACGTATCGGATCCGGTTCAAATTACTAAAATAAATTGGAACTAACTGAAACTAACCGAGAGTTGATTAATCGACTAACCAATAGTAATCAAAAGCACCAAAAAGGGCTAAAACGAATCGGAACATATTAAAAATATTAAAACTAACCAAAACGAACCGAATTTTGGCGACTAACCAAAACTAACCAAAAACATTAAATTTGATTATGATGTATCGGAGCTGGTTCAAATGACTAAAATAGTTTAAAACTAACCAAAAGCACCAAAAAGGCCTAGAACATATCGGAACAGTTTAAAATATTAAAGTATGTTAAAACTAACCCAAATTAACCAAAATTTGGCAAATAACTAAAATTAACCAAAAAAAAATTAAATTGGTTATTTACCAAATAGGCCAAAACGGCTAAAACGTATTGGAACAGATTAAAAAAATTAAAGTAAGATATAACTAACCCAAATTAACCGAATATTAACGACTGACCAAAACTAACCAAAAACATTACAATTGTTTATGACGCAACAGAACCGGTTCAAATGACTAAAATAAAATGGAACTAACCGAAATAAATCGAAATTTGATTGAAGGACTAACCAAAAGTAACAAAAACCACCAAAAATGTCTAAAACGTATCGGAACAGATTAAAAATACTAAAGTAAGTTAAAAATAACCCAAATTAACCGAATTTTGACAACTAACCAAAAACATTAAAAATGGTTATAACGTATCGAAACCGGTTCAAAAGACTAGAATAAATTAAAACTAACAATAACTAAACGAAAGTTGATAGAATGACTAGCGAAAACTAAATAAAAGCACTAAAACGGCCTATAATGACTTGGAATAGATTACACAAATTAAAATAACTCAAATCGAACCGAATTTTGGCGACTAACCAAAACTAACCAAATCTACTAAAATTGATTATAACGTATAGGAACCGGTTCAAATGACTAAAATAAGTTGAGACTAAGTCAAACTAACCGAAAGTTGATTGTACGACTAAACAAGACTAACCAAATTCATTAAAATTGATTATAACGTATCAGAACCGGTTCAGATGACCAAAATAAGTTGAGGCTAAGTGAAACTAACTGAACGTTGATTGGACGACTAACCAAATCTATGATAATTGATAATAACGTATTGGAACTGGCTCAAATAAGTAAAACAAATTGAGATTAAGTGGAACTATCCGAAAGTTGAGTAGACGACTAACCAAAACTAATCAAATCTATTAAAATTGATTATAACGCATCGCAACCGACTCAAATGACTAAAATAAGTTAAAGCTTAGTGAAACTAGCTGAAAGTTGATTCGACGACTAACCATAAATAATTTAATCCATTAAAATTGATTATAACGTATCGTAACCGGTCCAAGTGACTAAAATAAGTTGATACCAAGTGAAATGAACCGAAAGTTGATTAGACGACTAACCAAATCTATTAAAATCGATTATAACATATCGGAACCGACTCAAATGACTAATTTGAGATTTATTGAAACTAACCGAAAGTTAATTGACGACTAACCAAAAGTATCCAAATCCATTAAAATTGATTATAACGCATCGGAACCGGTTCAAATGACTAAAATAAGTTAAAACTATGGAAAACTAAACTGGACGACTGACCATAATCAACCAAATCTATGAAAATTTCTTATAACGTATCGGAATCGGCTCAAATAAGGAAAATAAGTTGAGACTAAGTGGAGCTAACCGAAAGTTGATTAGATGACTAATTAAAACTAACCAAATATAATAAATTTGATTTTAACGAATCGAAACCGACTCAAATGACTAAAATAAGTTGAGACTAAGTGAAACTAACCGAAAGTTGACTCGACGTCTAACCAAAAATAACCTAATCCATTAAAATTGATTTTAACTTGTTGTGACTAAAATAAGTTGATACTAAGTAAAATGAACCGAAAGTTGATTAGACGTCTAATCAAAACTAAACAGATCTACTAAAATTGATTTTAACGCATTGGAACCGAATCAAATGAGTAAAATAATTTGAGACTAAGTGAAACTAACCGAAAGTTGATTGAACGACTAACCAAAACTAACCAAACCCGTTAAAATTGTTCGAAAGACAAAAATAAGTTAAGACTATGGGCGACTAACCAAAAGTTGATTGGACTACTAATCAGAACTAACCAAGTCTATGAAATTTGATTATAACGTATCGGAAACGGCTCAAATACGTAAAATAAGTTGAGACTAAGTAGAACTAGCCGAAAGTTGCTCAGACGGCTAACCCAAACTAACCAAAATTTATCTATTAAAATTGATTATAACATATCGGAGCCGACTCAAATGACTAAAATAAGTTGAGACTAAGTGAAATCAACTGAAAGTTGATTCGACGACTATCCAAAAATAATCTAAACTATTAAAATTGATTATAACGTATCGTAACCGGTTCAAATGACTAAAATAAACTGATACTAAGTGAAATGACCCGAAAGTTGTTTAGACGACTAACCAAAACTAACCAAATCTATTAAAATTGATAATAACGGATCAGAAACGACTAAATTGACTTAAATAGTTTGAGACTAAGTGAAACTAACCGAAAGTTGACTGAACGACTAACTCAAACTAACCAAATCCATTAAAATTAACCTAAACGTATTGGAACCAATTCATATGACTAAAATAAGTTAAGGGAGACTAAGCGAAACTAACAGAAAGTTGATTGGACGACTAACCAAAACTAACCAAATCTATTACAATTGATTATAACGTTACGAAACCGGCTCAAATGAGTAAAAAAAGTTGAGACTAAGTAAAGCTAACAGAAAATTAATTTAACGACTAACCAAAACTAACCAAATCTATTAAAATTGATAATAACGTATTGGAACCGACTCAAATGACTAAAATAAGTTGATACTAAGGGAAACTAACCGCGTTAGATCGGGGATATAGAGACGAATCGAATGCAGTCTTTACAACCACCACTAATGTTATAAGTTCTAAGAACGAACGAAACTTGAAGTAATATGCATTTAGTGGTATATTTTGGTAAACTAAACTTACGTAATCTAACCTGATCTCGCCCAAACTTCTATCAACTCTTATATATCCACACAATTATGAGTTTTCTCAGATCTCAAATTTAGTAAGCTTTGCATTCTGCTTCGGCATTTTCAATGTCTCCCCCGGTTGCATCTTTGTGAAGGACTGTGAATTTTTCCCATTAAGATTAAAATGAGTATTGAAATCACCATTTATTACTGTATGATGGTTAAGATTTAGCTTATTTAGCATGCTTGTTATGACTTCCACAAACACATCAAAATTACCTTTTGGCGGCCTGTAAATTGTGATAATAAGAAGTTTTGATGAAATGATATTTAATATTTGCTGCTGATATTTCACAATGGTTTCTATTGAGAGTGCCACTCCTCTCTATAGTTGATAAGTGAGGTTTAGAAAAAATTACTGTACCACCATGCCCATTTGTCTTTCTACAAACATATGAAGCGATAAAATAGTTATTTATGCAACAAGTGTGTAAAGTGAATCTTTTTTTATGAATGGGAATATTGTCGCATGAGCCCTAGGCGAATGCGACAATCCCATGAATAAAAAAAGGGTACTTTACACATGAGTAGCATACAAAATTTTTTCTACTATCGAAAAATATATGAAAAAATAAAAATAATGTTATATTACTTTACGAACTAGTGCGTAAAATAAATTAGTTTACGCACTAGTGCGTAAAACATATTATTTTACGCACTGCCCTAAACGTCAAAAAATATGTCAGTAAACGTCAAAAAATATGTCAGCTTTACTTTATGCACTAGTGCCTAAAATACCTTACTTTACGCACTGCACATTAAAAAGGCCTATTTTACGAATCTTAGAGAGTGCGTAAAGTGAGTATTTTCTGCACGGTAGTAGAAAAAAGTTATTTATATTGGTTGAATTTACCTTCTATTCCATGAAAAAATGCTCGCTAAATCATAGAATATCACTGTTTATGCAGTAGTCAGTCAAATAAGATTCGATTTCTCCTGTCTTATTTATAAAATATATTTATAGTATTTAGTTGTCGTCTATTTATGGCCGCCATGGAGTCTTGAGATCTTACTTGGCTTCCAATATGGATACATTTGGTTGCAGAAAATTTTCCGACTTCAGAATGGCCTTATTATGGTATATTTCGGCCACATTGTTGGTTCAAATATCTTTTTCATATCAGAAAAAGATTCTTGTATTTTAAAGGCTGCAGTATCCGTAGATTGAGTTTCCAGTCTTTGAATTTCAAGTGCATTTATCTGGTTGTTCGTTAGATGAATTCTTATTTGGTCAATTGAGGTACTGGGACTTAGTCGAGACACAAAAATGTAGCGTCTACTCACTACTGCTGATATTCCGAGTGGGGTTGTGCGGGATCCCAAAATTCCTGGCTTTGTTTTACAGGCGCCCCTAGGTCCATTTTTGGCATCATTGTTTTTTTTTCGGTTGATATTGTTCTGTCTGGGGATAGTAGCTGTTTGGGTTTGGTTCACTTTGTGGAGGGCTGTCTCGAGGGCAGTGTTTTGTTGTTATGACCAAAGGAGGGAAGATTTCTGTGTTTTTTTGCTGTTTTGTTTTCTGCATGGTTATTTGTTAGAAAGCGTACAAGCTCTGAATTAGTAATTTTAATAGCGTTAACAACTGAGTCTCCGCAGATGTAAAAGTAGCTAGTTGTTCATTATGATTCTGAAGGTGTTTTTCGATCGAGCTTGAAATGTATTCATACACTTTAGATGCCTCTGATGTGGACTTCTCCGTTATTTTTGATTCCTCATCTACGGGCATTTTTTCTTTATGCTTCAGGGATATATCTAATTTGTTGATTAGTATTTTGATTGTTTTCTCCATTTTGTTAATTTTTGGATTATTTTCTGATGTTTCATTTTAGTTTCCAGTTTTAAATAGTTTACCTAATTTTTAAGTGAATCTATCAATTTCAGCATCTTGGGCATTTGTTTGAACTCAGATGAACAATTGGGCCACAGATGTATCAATGTTCTCGATTGACTGGGAATTACGCGTACTTGCTAGCACAAGTAACAATTTAAATGCTAGTTAGATTTATATCAGCTTTAAAATGGTTTAAAAATGGTCGGTAGATCTACTGGGGTTTTATGAACACCTTCAAACATGCTAACAGATCTTAAAGTCCATTTATTCTTAAAAATAAGTTTTAAAGCAGCCTTGGCAGCAATAATATTAAGTGTGCATGGACTTGAGACCGGTTACTCTTGTGTTAGCTTTAACAAGGCTTTTGTGTTATCAATCTTAAACCTTGTTGATCTTCTGGAGGGTTTAAGGTATGTTTAGTTTTAAAATAATCTGTCTTAAGACTATAGCTTTAAGTTGGATTTAAAACATATCCTTTAAGCACTTCATAAAACTTGCAGTTTTTTATAAGATAGCAATAAAACTCAAGTCTTAGATTGGCTACTAAAAAAACTGTATTAGGATTACTGGGAAAATATATTGCTTCATTAAGGCCATATTATAATATTTACAAAGTCCTCTTGAACTTTTCTATTGCTTTCTTAAACCATTACTTTAACTCCTACCGCCTAGAGCTCTTTTATAGCGGCCATCCTGTCATTCTGACTATCTGTCGTGATTCAGTAGCGGTGTTCAATATAAATTCCTTAAAAATGGAAAATATTTCACATAAATACTTACAAGTTACAAGAAATGGTAATTTCAAAAAAAGTAAAGTTGCAATCTTTAAGGATAATAAATGAAAATGTATATCAACATAAAACTGGACAAAACTTGAGGTTATGATGATCTAATTGGGTGCGGAAAACTTGATCGCAGCGTTAGAAGACTTATGCGACACCGTGATAAGGCCAAGTAGTTTTATGAGCTGGCCGAGCAACTTTGGCCAAGACTAAGAAGCTCTACTCTAAGGAACAGTTAAATAAAAGATTATGACAAAACTAATAGGATTTATGCCTTCTTTCTAAGAAACCTTGAGGTTTTAAATGATAAGAAGCCATATTTTTACAAACAGCACAAGCCTCCATATTGGATATATTTTAGGGAGGTAATATTATTCAACAATTTTATCAAAATTTCGCAGTTTCTACCTTAAAAAATACGAAGATTTTAACAGTAATACATTATAAGCTTACAAGCAACCATTTCTAAGTTTGTTTATAATAATTAAGCCTTGTTTAAAATTAGTGAATAATATTTAAAAAAGTAGTAAATTTAAGGCGCTTTAATTTTTAGAAGGTATCTTTCCATATTTAATCGAAAAAGTCGACTGCGTTATAATTTTTGTCTCCCATTTCAGCGAATTTACCAGATTTTGGTATTGCATATCATCCATGTTTATTCTTAGGAGTTGGAATGCATCACCGACTAAACGACATCACATGATGGACATTTGTTTGATGTAACTGACTTACAGGTTATGATAATTTTACCTAAAGATGTTATAAATCTGAGAGTTCTTAAACTCATCCTAATCTTAGATCACTATAAATCCTATAGTTTTAAATGACACTTGCTAAAAGTTTTATGATTGCCTTGAAGGCAATGATAAGAGAATCGATTTCAATGCAAGTTGGTTTTAAACAAGCTTTAAGATTTGGTCTTGAGACCCTCATAGGAGTGGGCCCTGTGGCTGTAAGAGAGCCTTTATCTTGCCTTCAAGAGGTTGTCTAGAGCAGAAGGTTTTAAGTGAGTCTTATTCATTTGGCTGTAACAACGTCTTGAAAACCATATTATAAAGCTTCTTTTGTTACTCGGGAGGCCTGGGCATTTGTGCACTTTTCACATATAACTTTGTTGCACAAGTCGCAAGGAAAACCAAATGTGCTCTGTTTGTCTTTCTGAAAAACACATTCGTTTTTGCATTTAAAACATTTTCCATTCACAGTATTCACCATTTTGAGGTTATTGGTGATTTGTTTTTCTTTCGCGATTTGTTTCCAGTCTACTGAGATTTCGGCACAAACTTTTATTCCTGGGGTAATCCTCAACTTGTAAACTTGTAACTAGTTAGTTTATGTAATTTGTTTTTGGATTTTTTGTACTTTTGTAAAAAACTTGAAACTTGAAAATTTTTGCTACATGCGTGTATTAGTTTAGAAATAAAGTGAAGTTATACTGTCACGTATACCAAATAGTATATGTCTTGAGATTGACGGTGTACTTTAAATTGTTTACAGGGCGACTTGCGTCACTTTGTATGATAGTTATTTACGGTAGACCGGCACCTCCACCAAATATGTCACGACCAGTATTCCTCGGATGGCGTGCAGGTTATGTAGCTTATATTAGGATGCTCGATCTACGTTGGGTGAGAACAGATGATAAACAAGGCACTTCAGTTCAAAATAATAACAATATCTATTGGTCAAAGACTTGATATATTTCCACTGTATACGATTACTAAGGTGCGCATGTTTTTTCCATTGAAATGTCCTTTTGAATTGTTTAAAGGTATTTAGTAATTGTTTTACAATACAGTACTTTTAAGATTTGCGTTGTGTTTTATTTATGGTTAGCATTGACTTAATTCCACTCAGCAGAGTTTACACTGCACTCTAAATATTTGACAGATTCTACCTTGAAATTATGTTTCTTAGACCTTTGACAAATTTATCGTAGATTCGACTTTTCTACTTTAGGTACACACACACATGTGTTTAGGTAGGAAATAAGGTTGCAGGTTAGGATTTTATGTGCATGTGTGCTTGCAAAGAACTTGTTCGGGTGAGAAACAAAGTCTGACGACGAACTGACGGTTCGCTTGAGTATTTACCTATATAATCAAATTTGCTGATCGTTGCACTTTAAGGTTTATAGTCGTTTGAGTTGGCCGCTTGCATTGTTTATAAGTTGTCTTGAATATTTACACAATATATTTCAAGTTCAGGTTGAAACTCAAGACAGTGTGATATTTACTTAGTAGTTTATGTATTTGAGTATTTCACAATATAATTTTATTAACCGTTATAAATATAAATCTTGAAATATATTATAGAATAGAATCTTAACATTTTCAAAAGTATCTATTTAATAACTTCATGGAATACGTGATCTAGAAGTGCAATAAAATTTTCCTTTATACAATTTAAACTAACCGGAAAAAGACTTTGCTGCTCTCTTATAAAGCTGTATAAAAATCTAACGAAGGTAATTATTATATAAATGATAATTGTGGAACTCTCTTAGAATAGACTATTCAATTAAATTAAAAATTCCTTTTATTCGCCTCAAAAGACATTATCAATGAAATGATGGCTATTATCCACCTAGTTTCTCTCTATAACCTTTCTGCTTGAGTTACTACCGGATTAATCAAAATTTAGGAGTATATAATGCAAAATATCTTAAACATTATTAGGAATTAATGTCACTTGATTTAGTAAATGAGTTTTTGTATAGAATGTCTTAACTTTGTGTTAAGACATAAGGGAGTGAATGATATACAGTTGAAAAAGTGTGGAGAGTTTCGTGTCATAATGCGCGTGCATAAGAGGCTATGCCTGGTATTAAGACGATGGATGCCAATCTAGATTGAGTAGTAATTTTCGAATGCTAAAATAGAATCGAATGGAGGCAGTTCTTTTTCTTTGCTTCTTTTAAGTTACGTTGACCAGAATATAATTACATTTAGGAATATACAAGGAAGATAGTTACTATAAAGTGAGCATACTTACTTTGCGCGACATTTTTGTCATATTTTAGTTAAACCTACGAAATATATCTAATATATAATTTTTCTTTTAATTCGAGGTTATTTGGGCGGCTTCTGAATGACTTAATATTCGCATATATTTTAATGTCATATGTTTCTAATAAAAAAAAAACTTTTAAAATGTTGCACAGTCTATTAGGGGGATACTCTGCACCACATGAGAACTACTTTAGTTTCTTCAATAAAATAAAGATTTGTGTAAATATAACGTGACCATTTATTTAATTTTTCAAAACGGGACAATCATGGCGTAGACAGGGGGGCCAGGGGCGGTCATGCCCCCCTTTGAGAATTTAGCCCTCATTTTGCAACATGCAATGCCATTTAAGAGTGTGCCGAATCCTTGGTTTTTTAAAAGATTTTATCGACTTTTGGGTAAAAATTGGGCGTGGCACCCCCAGAATTTTCCGGCTTAGCCTTCCGCAACAGCTACCACTGCGGTCTTGTCTACGGTTCACACCCCCCCCCCCCCCCCC
>MU186390.1:24493-91338 GCA_016904865.1 Pissodes strobi
AAATCAAGGACTAGAAGCAACAAATAATTTGTTTCTAAGTTAATTAATCAAAATAAAACATCTCATCCTTCTGTCTAGGTCAATTATTAATTTTTCCTGGATAGAGTTTTCCTTCATATGAAAATATTGCGAATTCTCTTATCACTTTTGTGATTATTTTGAGCGACTCTATGACATGCATCTTATTACCATCGGAAAACGAACTAGAATCGAATTTTTTACAAATGTCAATTCGTCTTCCATCTCTGTAATTTCGTCAGCAGAATCATCAGTTTTGCAAGTGATTCGTCAAAAGAATAGTCAGATAAATTCTTATTTTTACTCGTTTTCTGAGTTGTTAGACCATTGCCAGGACACTTTTTAGTCTTTCTGTAGAAGACTTTTTCATGGGCAATATTTTTACCTACTGGAACACTAAGCTTCTACACAGCAGCATCGTCTTCTCTTTTCTTTTGTAGATGTGAAAGAATCATTAATACTAGTTAGTACCTTCGTTGTGTTCATTAGAACCACCCGAGTACTGCAATCTTTCCAAAAGACGAAAATGTCGCATGGATTGCCACACTTCTTAAAATCGGAGCTCAAGTACTGTTTTGCCTTTACTCATAATTTATCCACCAGTTGATATGGAAAAGCATTTTTTGCTCCAGTACAGGCCTTTTATTACCAGCACTATAATTTTCTTTCCAGTTGGACAGAATCTCATGTCATGCTTTCTTCATGGGAGCGAAAAATGTTTACGCGAGTTGCGTACTGTTTGGAGGCAAGCATACAAAGTCAATATCATTTTAGCACATCTTGATTAATATGTGATGATAAATTGTCTCCAAGAAGGTATTTTAACCATTTATTTTCTCAGCGTCGGTAACATAATTGTTTCAAACCAATATGAAAACGAGGGAGACTCAGTCCACTTCTACTTGGACCACCTTGCCCCCCACGTATACCGCAGATGACTTGTCTTGTATTCTAAATAAGGTGGCAAAAGTTCTCTAGCCGCATTATCTACCATCAATAAGGAAATTGAAATAATTCTCTCTTCATATTTTATACCTCGCTTGATCCCAGAATTGTCGGTTTTTTTATGGCAGTGGCACACACACTAAAGGAAGATCCTATAGTGCTCGGCGAGCGGTGTGTGTGCCAAGATTTTGATTGACACCGTTTTTGAATAATTGTAGGTTGTAATTAGAGGGAAACAGATGTCCTGGGAGTGAGTTCCATAGCGAAGCACGCAGTGTGCCAGACAAAGGAGTTCTTGTAAAGCGATGTTCTAGGTGTTTCCAGTTGTACGGCGAATTGGTGTGCTCTTGCCGTCTTATATATATCTTGTCGTGCCTGTCTGACAGGCGCTGCTAGGAGCGGGGCAGGATGAGGCGGGATAAATCCTGGGAACACCTGCCGTGAAGGTATCTGTAAAACAGGGATATCTCGGCCACATGTCTGCGGTGTTCCAGACTATCCAGATTCCGGGTCAACTCCGGGTCGCCGACGAGACGCACAGCTCTCATTTCAATGGAATACAGCAGCTTTAGGATGTGCTTTGGTGCGGCTCCCCAGATGTGTGGGCAATATTCTAAGCACGGTCTTATTTGCGTTTTGTAGAGCAAGAGCAACTGCTGCGGTGTATACAGTTTTTTGTTGCGAAATAGCGCACCAAACTTCTGGGACGTTGATTTTGCGATGTTAGCAACATGGTCATGTTAGAACATTTTGCTGTTGACCGAGACACCCAGCAGTCCGATTGACCAGTATGAAGGAATGGTCGATCCTGCCATAATGATGTCAGGGCCCGCCGTATTGGCCCTCTTGGTAAATTGGTTTCCTCGTAGTTCCACATTTCGGTAGGTGGAACATTTTCTAAGGTATTTTTCAAGTTTTCAATGAAATCTCTTCAGCCGCCCTGCCGCATTTTGTATTATTAGCAAGTCGAACTGTTAAATCGTTATGCCGTCTAATGCACGACTAATACAATCCATTTCTTTCCAGGTACGTTATTATTAAATCTGGCTTGTTTTCTTCAATGTTGATTCAAATATTTTCGAATTATACATCATAAATCAAAATGATTTACGATGTAAGATGGTCAATCTGGATCCTTGTGAGATTAAACCGAGAAGACAAGTCCCTGTAAATAATTTCGGAAAATACAGCAATGCATCACACGAAACTTTCTCAATTAGATCCTCATACATCTTATAGTGTGAATTAGAGGCAGGACATGCGTATTCCAGTGTAGAATGAACAGCAGCGCAGCATATATTTTAATCATAATAATATCATTGAAGTCTCTCAAAGTTCTTAAAACAAATTCCAGTCGTTTCATTGCCTTATTACAAAACCCTAGGTCGTAAAAGTTACAGTTGGTATTTTCCATCAAAAATATGGTACATCAAATTGCATGGAAAAAATCATATTAATCAGGAAAATGCTAGCATAATCTCCTTGCAATCAGCGAATTGTTAACACCATCTGAGAGAATAGCATTTTATCTATTTAGAATTAGAATAACTTATCTTCAGATCCAGACATATAATTTCCTTTCGTGTCGCGTCAAGTGGAAGAAGCCATTTTTACATCAATTCCGCGCAATTTGTAATCCGGAAGCAATATCCTTCTATCTTTGTTTTATCAAGAAGAGGGAAATTTATTTACATCCATCCTTAAGTTTTAGCGAAGTCCATAAATAACGTAAATGGGGTTTCACGCATATAACGGGGCCCTTAGTGACCTTAGCACATTTATTTTTTAGAGAGCGAAGCGCATAAAGATAACATTGATCGAGTGAAATAGCCTTTTGAGAGATCATAGACGATAATATGGGCTTTTCTTTTTCGGTAAAATTAGTTGAATATTTCACCCTAGGCCACTTTTTGATGGGTACACATAAATATCATGTAATGTAACCTTAGAGAGAAATTTAATAATAACGTATTACAAAACCCTCCAATAATGACGTTGAACTAGGGTTGACCCTATTTACAAATGACCAGGTCCACCTTAACTGCTAGGTGGTTTTGAGCTTTCAATAGCTCCTAAATTAAATCGAATTAATTATAACATAGAAGAATTATACAGTGGTCAAAATATGAACAGCAACACCCATATATTTCAATCAAATTTAAATGGGTATTTAAATATGTTTCGCAGGCGGAAAATGGATGGTAATAAAGTTCCAAGTGTACTCGATACGTCAAGGTATTACACTATTATCAATTTTGGTATATATGCTCGTAAAACATAGGCATATATTCCTCATTGGCGTTATTAGATAACTTATGCTAATATGCCAAAAATGTTTTTGGATTTTCAGCAATATCTAGCGAACCAAAGAAGACCGCGTACATCGTGTTAGTTGCTCGGTTCCAGATAGGAATCAGCATAGAGTTTTAGGCACGTTTAATTTTATGGCCTAAAAAAATTTAAATTTTTGAATATTAAAGTGATTAAATGATTTTTTTTCGTTAGTTGGCTTGTGGAAGTGACAATTCAAAGTGAAGCAGATATATGAAAGAAAAGAAATGATACATTTAGATCTGATTATAAGTCAAGAAGATTACGCAGAGTCGTATATCACATACGTGTATGGAAGATATTGATTTTGAAGACAAGATGAGATGAGAAAGTCGAGATAGGAGGTAGATCACGACAAATTAAGCCAAGTTAGAGCTTTCAGCAATATGATTGAAACATATGGTTGAGAAGTGTCATCAGTGAAAACTAGGTTTAATGACTGAAAGGGTAAAAGTACTGGGAGCAAAGGTGTAGATTAAGACCTTAAAAATTACGTATGTGGTAAAGTCGAATACAAATACAAAACTCAACGGTTGAGGCTAGATGGAGTGTATGAAATATGAGAAAATCATTAAAGAGACGAAGAAGAATTAGAGAAGATTGTAGATGTTGAATAAATATTTAGCTGCGGCATATCATGTATATATGTATATATAATTCCTCTTAGACTTTAGAAACAAGCCTCATTCGCTTTAGTAAGTGCATATTACACAAAATCGAAGGAAACAATATTAAAGGCAATATTCGTCTTTTCCTTCAATAGGGCTGCCAATTTTTCACTCTTCATTGAGAATGACCAAAAATATAGCTAAATATGAAGAGCTGCTAGAAATATGAATGTGGCACAAAATTTTAAAATATTTAGGAACGAGAAAGGACACTTGTAAAAAGAGCAATTAACGACTGGTGGGTTTCAAAACATTGAAGTGCCGAAAGTATGTAAGTGGAGAAATTTGAACAAGAATGATGATCATGGCCCTTAAAAACGACGTGTTTGTTTACGTCGTATGACAAAAACTTTGAAATGTTAGGTCTTTGTAGTATATTATCGACGAAAATCATCTAAAATAAGAGAACCAACAGGCTCCATTCGCTAACTAGGAGAACATCATATAAACGGATAGTGTATTTACATCTGCGTACAAGATAGCCCAGTCTTGAAAAAAAAAAAACAGGGAAACGTAAAGCAATATTAGTGCTCGATCTTGAACTGCGTACTGATTTATCATATTAATGTTGTACTAATAAAACACAAAGTGCAAGACAATGATCACTGTTCTTTCCAGTTGTAATTATTAAGGGAAAGAAGTGATCTTAAAATACCATGCACTGCCCGCTCCGGGCAAAACTAACAAGAACTAACCAAAACTGACCCAAGGCACATCCAAAATCTCAATAGGCGTAGTTAGATTTAAAGACACGCGGTTATGTAGCCGATTGTAGCTTGAATACTTCTTAGAAATCAGTGCGAAGCTTAAGATGAAGCACCTTGAAATTGGCACGTGTTTGGGGCCAAATGTTTTCAGCGTTCATTTTAAAACCGGGATTCCTTGAACTGAACCCGGAAATGTAAATTCGCGAACGGGGGCGGGCGACTTAATTAAAAAAAAAAAACGATTTGCGTTTAACTATAGATTCAAGTGATATTATGATAATAAATAGAGAAAAATTATCACCTCTTTCGTAAAAACGGCTTTACATGTTCACTCCTTTATGGGATGATGAAATACTAAAGAAGCCCCAATATTTTTAATGAGTAACGATTAGAAACATGTGACGGAAGGTGCGGAAAAAATGCTACCACAAATTCCTGAGGCTAAAATATGACGTCTAAGTCTACATGCCCAAGGCAAGGCTCTCCCCCATCATATCGAGCATCAACAGTACCGTGGCAGAAGTTAAGTTTCATCACCGTGATATTCACAAAATCCTCAAAGAACTAGGTACGTAAGAGGCATCAGGAACGAACGGAATACCTAACATCGTGTTCAAGAACTACGCCAACGCACACATTTTTTCTAGACTTCTCTATCTGTCTTACCGAAAAGGGATTTAGCAATCTTCGTGGAAAGTCACTAGAGTGCAACCTATTCAAAAAAGGTAAGAAAACCACGCCCTCAAACTATCGCCCAATTGCCTTGCTTCCAATAATCTCCAAAGTCATGGAACTGGCAGCCAATCAGCAACTGCTTAAGTACGTCGAGACCAACAGATTAATTTGCGACAACCAATACTGCTTTCGCAAAGAAAGATCGACAGAAGATATATTGGCCTATGTCACTCATATATGGAGTAGGGCAATTAAGAACTACGGAGAATTTCGAGCGATTGCGTTGGATATTTCGAAGGTATTTGACAGAGTTTGGCAAGCCAGGTCTTCTCTGTAGCTGGCTTGCCAGTTTCCTTAAGAATCTATTTCTGCACGTTGCAGTTGATGTACACATCTCAGACACATTGACCATTAACGCGGGCGTGCCTCAGGGCGCAATACTTTCACCAACTCTGTTCCTCATCTATATTAATGACCTGCTGACCGAGACAAATAATCCTGTTTACAGTTTTGCAGATGACAGGGACCATGTCTCTCAATTTAGATTAGAAAAACCTTTACCAGTGACTGAGACTTTTCAACGCAGACAGGAACAGATTGCAACAATTAATCAAGATGTAGAGAAGGTTCGAACTTGGGGCGACGGAAATTTGGTCCAGTTCAATGCAGCAAAACCCAAGCAGCCACGTTTACCAAGAAAGCCAATACGGCGGGCCCTGACATCATCATCTCGGTCAACACCATGACCACGTTGCTAACATCTTCACAGAAGCTTAGTGCGCTATTTTGCAACATAAAACTGTATACACCGCAGCAGCCACTCTTGCTCTACAAAGCGCAAAAAAGACCGTGCTTGGAATATTGCTCACACATCTGGGGTGCCGCACCGAAGCACACCTTAAATCTGCTGGATTCCATTTAGAATAGAGCTGTGCGTGTCTTGGCGACCCGGAGTTGACCCGGGTTAGTCTTTAATACCGCAGACGCGTGGCGGAGATATTACAGACATTTTCATGTTCGGTAGATGTTCCCAGGTTTTTGCCCGCCTCACCCCGCCCCCAGCAACGCCTGTCAGACAGTCGTGACCGACGGCAAAAGCGCACCCGTTCGGTGTATAACTGGAAACACCTATAACGTTGCTTTACAATGACTCCTTTGTCTGGCGCATTGAATCGCTGTGGAACTCACTCCCATGACATCATTTTCCACCAAATCACAACCTACAGCTATTCAAGAGCCGTGCCAGTCAACATCTCCGCACACACACCATTCACCGAGTGCCATAGGATCTCACTTTAGCGTGTGTGTCATTGTCATAAAAAATTATCTCAGTCCATAAGTGGATTTCGGAGATACTGAGCGTCAAAAGTTAAGTTTTATTGTAGTTTTTCATAAATAATTTTTGTAATAATTGATGTAATGCCACAATATTCGGCTAGGACTCTACCTGCGGCATTTGGCATACTTTTAAAACGAAATAACTTTTTTGAGCAATTATATAACTTTTAAATAATTTTTTATTCTCCAACGTCTTTCTCCTGAAAAAGGTTTATCTGATAAGAGTTTATCTAGGCAGTCGTTTTTGGGATTATTTGGAACATCTACAAAACGAATTGCCAGATTTGTTAGATCCCATACCCGTGGAACTTCGAGGAGGAATGTAGTTTATGCACAACGGTGCTTCTCCACATTTTTCGTTGAACGTATATCATTGCTTGATCGAGCAGTATGAGATGCAATGATGCACATGCATCGATTCCCTCACATGACCCCGATGGATGACTTCTTGTGGGGAATTGTGAAAACCCTAACAGGTGACAAACTAAGAAGACGTATTCACACTAGTATTAACGTTTTCAGAAATTATGATGAAATGTTCCAGAGAGTCTAATTTAATTTTTTAAGACGTATTAGTCTTTTATACACACGAAAATGAAGGTATTTTTTAACATTTGTGAAAGCATTTTTGTACATTTAACTCTTATTGATTGTTTTTACTCGAGAATAAAATTATAACACATTTAACTTGTTTTTGTAATTTTTGATGTGGCAATGTACGTGTGGCAATGCAATGCAATGCAATGGTAAGTTTAAGTAAGAAATCAATAATTTATTACGCTATTTTGTCCTTCTAATGGGCGCAAACCGTCACTCCAGCTTAGAAGGAACTGGGAGTGAATAATCTCAAGTCAAAGTAGGGTGCGGGTTGATTTATTTAAGGCGCCACGGGCTTTTAGGCAGCACAAGCGAGAATTACCCCAAAGTTGAAATATGGAACTCGTTTTAGCTTAAGCTTCACGACAAAATTAATGAATACCAAAAATTCGTTACTTATTCCTGTCAGGAAAATGGATCAATAAAACAAGAAAAATTAAGTTACAAAATTAGATTAAATATATATTCCGGCAATTTATCAGTAATAATAACGGACAAATATTTACCCAGAAATTAAATAAAAATCAAGGTCGGTATAAAGCAAGTACCCAAATTAACCGAAAACTAAAGTCGATGAGAACAAATACTCAGAAATTAATCAAAAATAACTAAAGTAAACGATGAACAAGTACTCGAATATTAATGAAAGGTAAGTCAAGAACGATTCAATTATCAAGCGCAAAATAATAAAAGAAAAAGAAACAATACTTACTGTATTGGGCCTTTCCTTCAGAGTCACAATTAAAAAAATATCAATTAAGTAAAACAGGTAAATAAACAAACAAGGGATTGGTTTTATTAGCTAATAATTAAATATCACAACTGGTCAGGAGGGAAAAAAATTAAGTTGAAGAAAATTTCAGTAGTCAATTCTTATAATTACACTGTATTCTTATAGGTACTTTACTGGGTAAAATAATTCACACGCCTACTCTAAACAAATTGCGAAATATTTAATTGTAATTGATGACGATGGCTTAAAGCATTAATAAAAAGAACGTTAGAAAAATATGTCGAAAGCCAGCAATACTAAAAATAAGTTCACGTTATAGGTAAGTTCAATTAGCTCGAGGAATCACCTAATTATAGACTAATTTACGCAACTCGGATCATGATCCGTCACATATGCCTAATTAATATCTAACTAAGGTTATTCGGTTCAGTTAAATGTTAATAACTGCCGAAAAAAACAATATATAAAAAAATAGTTAGACCTCGCTTTATTATAGCCACCGATTAATTACAGACCTTAACATATGGCAATTTACTCCACGGTCAAGTTACCAGTAGGACAAAGATAATAAACAATCTGTTCGAGTAAAGAAAAATATCAAAGGCCGTAATAAAAAAAATATTTAAAAATAAATAACGCAAAGTCCACTAGGAAACTAGTAGTGACCTGATCTACGGTTATCCAACGTAAGCCAGAAATCGTGAAAATTGAGAACAATAATAAACTAGTTCGACCTACAACGTTATTGCGTCAGTCAATTAACAGTTAAAAAAAATTCGATCCAAAATCTGATTTACTCTAAATCAGCGGATTCATCTGAATTTTAGATTTTGATTAAATTGAAGCCAGCATTTTAGGCTCGTCAAAATTGCCCAAAAATTCAAAGTTCGTTTGAGAGAAAATTGGAGAATTTAATTAAATAAAATGAAGTATTTTAGGTTTGACAAGATTGCCCAAAAATGCAAAGTTCATCTAAAAGAAAATTTCACTGACTAAATATTACCTTAATTAAGGAGAAAGAGGTTAAAAAGTTATTCTTTGTTTGAAAACACGAAAACAAAGCCAAAAAAATAGTAAAGGTCGTAGTTAATTACACAAATTTGCCGCAACAAAGATGAATGAAAAAAATAATAATAAAATGAAAATTGCTCACTTGGCCGATGAGTAACTGCTCAGGCAGCTTCCAGAAAGAACTGCTCACGGTAGGAAGTAGACTTCCTTGACAGGCGAAGGACTGCAGGCTCTATATCGGTGGTACGCTGGACAGATGTAGCCAAGGAACACTCTGTCGCTAACGATGCTCGCAGATAACCAAGAACAACTCCACGGTGGCAATAGACCTCACAGTAGTCGTTGACCGAGACTACTACCGTTGGGTCAGTGACCCAACGGTAGTAGTCACCTCAACGGTAGTAGTAACCCCAACGGTAGTCAGTGACCCAACGGTAGTAGTAACCCCAACGGTAGTCAGTGACCTAACGGTTGTCCTCTGTGAAAGAGCACATATTCAAGGTTCCACACGTAACTCTTAATGGACGAGCATTATATATCGGTGATCAAAATCAACCATCAAGGAAAAAGAAAATCAGAATTAAAAAAAACTATAATTGATCTGTATAGGGGGGTAGCCAGTTGCTTAACGCTAGACGGCTTTCAGTTGGGCCAGTGGGCTTCTATAAGAGATGGAATTGAAAATCCGCCCACGTGCGTCACAAAATTTTGGCGTTCACAGAGAGACAAAAGAAATGCACAAAAAAATTCAACTCACCTTGCAAAGCAGCACTCAAATCCCACAAAGGGCAGTTTCAGACACCAACACTTACGAAAAGATAAGGCAAACTAAAGACTGAAGCTGTTAAAATGACCCGGTGCGAAAAATCCCATTAACAGGTAAAAACCACAATCGTTTCCAACCGGCGTCAAAAAATGACTGCTTGACTCGGTTCATTGCAAAAGAGTGACTGAAGCGACAGAAAACCGAAGAGCAGCAAGCAGCACGAGGATTTCCACCTGGAAAAAGCTCGCTCAACCTATTAATACCCAGCATGGTTGATCACATGTTCCTGTCAATATATCATCCAAGGGAATTAAACGATAAAACCCTGTAATTTCGATGCACAGGTATCCTCAAAAAAACTACCCAGAGTTGCCAAAGGCGTATTGTCATTAAGCCGCTTCAATTAATAGAATTCCCCATTATTCATAGACAATCAAAATAAATGCCTGCGACACTCCTATCAACCAATCCCAAAACTGTATGCGACGGAGCCGGAAACAGAGTAAGCCTTCTACCATCGACTTAATCTCCACGCGCTAAATTCAATTTTTGAAAATCGATTTGTTTTGCAGCGCGGTTTTATTAAAATTTCTCGATCGGGACAGAACGACGAAGCCAAGTCAGCCGGCATATCTACGAGGGTCTTCCCGTTATTACCCATTATACGCCAGACAACGGCCTGTGACACATTCAATCCAGATCTCAAAAATGGCTACTCAAATCAACTCTCACCACGTGGACCATTTTTAGGCGAAAGACGTTGCAGAGAATTGTTATTTAAAAGTTAAATACAGGGTGACTCAAAAAAGTTATTTCATTTTAAATGTATATAAAGTACAGCAGAGATTGTTTCCGAAAAGCTAAATCCAAATTGAACTATTGACATTCGGTATCTACGAAATTAATCACTTTTCGACTGAGGCAATAATATTCACAAAGCAGTTTTTAATTAAAACTTACGCTCTTTAATGAAGCTTTACAAAAGTAATGAATCTTGATTAAAAGTTCTGTAGACTCAATGCAAATTTGATGGAAGGCTCCCGATGTCTTTGAAGGAATATTGCACATACTTTTTGTATGTTCGTGGACTTCAGCAAATTATATTTTCGCTTTAAATTTAACTATAGCAATCTACAGGTTCATAAGCGCGCACAATGTTAGAATGATTGATGCCTAGTGTAATTTTATTAGAGCTTAGAATTCCGAATCAATAATACACTGAGTTCCATAAAAAGTGACGCACCTATTTTGGCTGCAACTTTGAAGCTTTGTCATTTTCGAACGAATGCATGTGCCGATTTCCAAATTGTTTTTTTAGTTTGTAGCAGATTTTTTCTTTATTAAAGCCAGTGGCGTTGGTAGTTTTTCAGATTTTCCAAGAAAGGAAAGTGAAAATTGAAGGTATGTTTTTTTTCAAAAGTTTCAAGCATCCTTTGTGAAAACTGTACTGCTTTAGAAATATCATTCCCCTTAAAAAATAATTTTCATACAAACATATCGATTTTTATCTCAAATATTTTTTGAGAAATCGCGTTTTTATTAAAACTTTGCATTTTCGTCTTCTTTCACCGACGATTTGACAGGTATTCTTGGATCATGTTTTTTGAATTTTAATTTTCATTTTGTCCTCATGGAAATACTATTAACATTTAAAACATTGTTTTAAGTTGTACATCTTAATACAATTATTAATAAAATGCTTAAATTACTCCAGAAGACATAGTCAAATTGGTGACTTAAGTGACGTTATGCTTCTAATATAGTAGGAGTAGCTGTCAAGAAGCAATTCTTTGCTACGAACAAACGGAAGTGCCAGTTGCTGGGGGTAGCAGAGAGAAACCAACTAAAAGGAGAGGCGACAATAAACGTCGGCATCTTTTATGGTGTGGGGTGGTTCCGGTTCTACCAGAAAAATATTTCATTTAGGCTTCTGTCAAAACATTTATAGATTCTGTTGAATACAATACATCTTTCAAAGAAAATATACCAGGAAAGCACTCTCATGAGCCTTTTTTGAGGCGCCATCCTTTATCCGTGCATCGAACTTCTGAGCCTGTAACAAATGCATCAGCAAATATAGCAGAAGCTGATATTAAGAAATGGTTTGAGCAAATAGATAACTCCTTATGGGAAAAAGAAAATATTTCTCTCCTAGATGAACTCATCCGTGTTTTTAATGAAGACGAAGCATGTTTTCTTTTCTGCCCTACAGACGGAAAAGTGATTGCTCCTCTTAACGTATATGAGGGAGATCAAGGTGAGGCAAAGCAAACATTGACAGGCATGTTTACATCTTCGGTATCTGGAGACATCACTTCTCTCTTGGTAATATACCCTAAGCAATTAAGTGCAAACATCTAAAACCATTTCAAATCACTGGGGCATTGGTTTAAGCGATAATGGTTGAATGAAGGCCGAAGAGAAGGAGAGTAGAAGATAAGGAACAATATTCTGCCGCCAAACTCGTATAAAATACACCATATCTTGCATCCATAGGTCATTGAAAATAGGTATGGGTTTGCCAATAGTTTTGTTTCTATAGATGTGCATAAAATTCACTTTCCTACCACATGAAGTCTCTACGATATGTAACCAACTATAAACAATATTGGTAGCTCTATATCCAATTACTACACGTATTCTTCAACCAGCAGATATATCAAGCAATAAACCACGTAGAAATGGTTGAAGAAAGTCATCTAGGAATGGCGCAGAAAAAACCCATATATAAAGTTAGGAAAAGAACATTTTACACCAATTCTTAACAAAGCTCTAACCAATTTAACATTACTGTAGAATGATTTGAGGCATGCGGATTTTTTTAAATGGAATCCAAACAGAATTTCTTTTACCAACTGCTTGGGAGAAAATTCTACGTTGACTAAAGATGAAAATGAAAGCAATACTTTAGAGAAACATATATCTCACAGGGTGCTTTTTGACATAGTGGGCAAAGGTAAAATATTAGAACTAGAAAGGTGTCCAGGTTTCCATAAGTACGATAACACTGATATTTTCAAAAACCATGTATATATTTTTTAAACGCAACCTATGGTTTCCCATAATGTATCTCAAAATTATGACAGCATTATTGAAATATCCGAACACTTACTATGGAATAGAATGTAATGAGCATTTAATGAAAGCTATTAAGATACGAGCATGATAATTACGATACCAGCCGTAGGCGTAAATAGGAGTTGCATACCATAATTTTTCTACGACAGTCATAATAATAGTTTTATTATTATCACTGGTCGTAAAAAAACTACGGTATGCATATTTAATTTTTAAAATTTACTAAGTAAAGTGTGTATGGACTGTTGAAATTGATAAATTTTAAATCTGTCATGATCATGGCTGTCTTTGATATTGATATTGACCCAATATCACTGTAATCAACCCTCTCTAGACAAGAAGGCCCTGAAACTAACAAGAGCAGTAACCAATATGGCCACCCTAGTAGGGATCCAAACTAAGTAAAGGGCATATTTCATTCCGTGAGAAGGTGTCCGGAATTTCCTCCCCCTCCTCACAGATTTGGCAACTGATGTCCTCGTTTTCAATTTTTATTATCTTCAACTATCTTCTCAACCGGCATGCAGTGGCCCGTAAGAAAGTCGGCGAGGATGCGGAGATTGTTCTTACTCAGTGTTATAAGGTGTTTTGATCTTCCTGTGTGAGGGAGCATAGAAATATCTTTGATTGCCTTAACCCTGGAATTCGATGATCCATTTGGTTCACTCTTCTTTCCCAAATTCTTCCTTGTAGGTGTGCCACACCTGATTCCGGTCCTAAAAGCGGACTTTGTGCTCCTACTTTTGCCAATTGGTTTGCTTTTTCGTTGCCTTCTATTCCAGCGTGTCCTAGTATCCATTGAAGGGATAGTTTGTTATTCTTCCCTAGTTCGTTTAGGCATTCCAATTTCAGTGTCAATAACTAGGCTTCTTAAAATTTTGAGCTTTATGTTATGTTGTTTCAACAATATAGTAATGTTTACTATTGTACTTATTGAAACATGTTCTATAAACATTATATAATGTTATAACATAGTTTTAATAAGAAAATTATTGAACTTATTGAATATTCCATTATTTTAAGGAGCATAATATGCACAAGGTGCCAATAATTGGGGGTTACTTTAATTTTTTTCCCTTTCGTCTTGAAAATTTTGAAATACTACTAGTGGCTTTGATAAAGGAAGAAATAAGCACCAAAGTCAAAAAAATCGCAAATTGGTTTATTCGTTCAGAAATGGCAATCCTTCAAATTTGAAGTTAAAACTAAATATGCCAGCCATATCGAACAATGGCAGATATCGTGTAGTTGATACAGATTAATATGCCAGTGCTAGCTGATCTTATGAAAATATATTTTTAGGTTGTAGTTGGGAAGTAATAAATAACTGACTGATATAAGAGTGAAAACCGTCGAAGATAATATATGAATTTCATTAAAACTCGTATACCCAACAAGAAGTTTATACAGCTTACAAAAACCTTCGTAAATAGCAACAATTTAATTGGTGAAAATTCTTTTCTAATTAAAGGTTTGTTAAGTAACACATATACTTTTTCTCAGGGTTGGCGAAACTTGTTAAGATTTTATTATAAATTTGTTGAAATAAAAATATATTTCTTACTTACCGAATCCCTAATTATAAATAGGGACCTTGAGCGTACATTGTTTTCTATATATAATCATAGTAAATTTTTCTAAGTTTTAATTTTTTCGGTTTAGTAGAATATAGCTGAAAATCTGAATAATATTTTATGATATGGCTAGACCATTCAACATTTCAATAATAAAATCATAGACAAAAAGAGATGATTTCCTAATGATCGATGTATGCCAATTAGCCCTATGCGATTTCTGCATAGTATACTCTTTCACTGTAAAAATTTATTTTCTCGTAATTCCGTTTGCAATAGAAATAATCTGGCCGTATTTTTCATGGAAATATTACGAAAATACTATGACAGATGGACAAGTCCGTCTGCTTTAATTTACGACAGATGAAACTCAAAACAAAGACTGATGCATTTCAGCTATAGATATGATTTATTTCGGGCCAAAAAGGCATCAGTTATAAACGTTTTTCTATGTCTGTTTACTAAATGCTTTTAAATCTAATATTTCACCGTTAATCTTTCCTAATTATTAAATATTTAGACATTACAACAAAATTTAATCTATTGTTCCGTATTTTTCGAATATCGATATTCTACTAGATTTCATATTTTTATGTTGCTAATAAGTAATTTTATTTGTGTTTATTTTTGTTGCTATAAACGACGGTTTATGTCTATTTGTTTCATTTTGATTCAAGCACTAAATGGGATTATATTATATTTGGGTACTATTGCAGTATTTAAATGTTCAGCACTTTTCTCTAGTGTTTAAGGAGAATTTTCAACAAATATGATAGTCTGCCTCAGCTTTTCTTGTCCTTTGTCGGTCGCCTACTTCATCATTCATTTAGTCCACCTATTCATGTATCCACTTGTACTACGTGGTAATATTTAGGATTTTTTTCTAGAAACACATTTGCTTGGGTCAAGCATAATTGCTAAACAAGAACTGGCACACGAAGACGAGCCTATTGTAACCGCCCAGCGGCCCACAAAGAGAGTAAAAGGTCTAGCCAACAAAATCTTTCCAAAAAACACAATCAGATGGGCGATACATAGCTTTAAACCCTATAAATCCCCGGGAGTAGATGGCATCTTTCCAGCCTTGTTACAACAAGGTATAGAGCACCTACTACCACCTACTACCACACTCAGAAATTGGGGAAAAAAGCGGAAAGAGGCACATTGAGCCAATGCACCTGGGCAGAGAGAGGCCAAGCGACCCATCTCTCACTCGCCTAACTACACAAAAAGGCTTCTCAAGCTGCAAAAAAAATGAGATAAAGCTGGTCGTAGACCTTCTCACTGGACATGGCCCCTGGAGGTACCACCTCAAGAAAATGGGGAAAAACCACAGACGAACAATGCAGATTCTGCCAAACTATGGCTGAAACGTCGGAGCACTTAGTCTGCGATGTCAGGCACTTACTTGCCAAAGGTTGATGCATCTCGAAAATGCCCTTGTGGCACCGGGGGATCTACAATATTTAATATTTTACTCTGTAAGAATTTTGTTAATTACAGGCGATCTACTATATTCAATCATTTTCTCTATAAGAATTTTGATAATTTGCAGGTGGTCTACTATATTCAATCGTTTTCTCTCTAAGAATTTCGATAACTTGCAGCTGATCGTTTGCACTGTAGTCTTTCCTGAAAGCGGTCCGCTGTTGGTAGAAGTCAAGTTTGTATTTCAGATTCTTGTATAGCTGGAATATCAGATTAATCGGCCTGTAGTTTTCCAGGTCTGTTATATAATTTTATGTTAATGTGCCCTTTTATAGCGCTATGTCATGTTGCTTGAATTTCCCTAGACATAATTCGAAGATGCGCACGATTTTTTGGCAAGGCCTTTTTCCACCTATCTTGACAGGCTCTATTACGATCTAGTGTTCCCCTGCTTTGTCGTTTTTTTCTATTGAAGAGTAAAGGCTGTGTGCATGTACTAAACATAATAAATGAAACACCTTAATACATTTTTAAAATCCAAAATGACTTCTTAAAGCAGCGTAACAGAGCGCTTTTGGCCTAAGCCATCATCAGTGTTCTGAAAAGTAAGTAAAAGAACCACCCTGTGGAAAGTCGGAGCCTAGTTTAGGTGAATGATAAAATTAGCATTGTTATGTTTAGATACAAAAATTGCTAGAATTTGAAAGCGGTTAATTAAAAGTGTAAATTAAGAATGGTGATTTTTTTGTGATATTTTTAATGAGTAGAATGAAAGGAAATGACATATTCATGAAGATAAACAAACAACACAAATCCACAATGGCCACATCAAAATTTCATAGATTACATGTTACATTTTATAAAAGGATTCACATAATTTATTTTAAAAACAAAAACGAGGTAAGAACCACGTTTTTGGGCGAAACGACAAATGTGTCGGTGTTGACAGTCTTGACAAGAATTGGCGATAATTCTAAATTTTAAAAAAGACAAGTGTTAAGTTTGGAAGATGAAAATAAATAAAAGTACCCAATTGTCTAAGGTATTCCTAAAGTACAGACGGACTGCAACTAAGCTAGATAAACTGATCAAAATTATATGATCAATATTATGTAGCCTAAAATTGCGAGAGACTATTTTTTTGGGTTGCTTCATTAGAATTTGACGATTGGTAAAGTTGTTAAGGAAATTTAGATCCAGTGTGGGAAAGATGGGCAAGGCTGACTCCATCCTAAATATAAGTTGTAGCTATAAAAATAAATTAAATTACATTCCCTTATTAGAAAATGTTAAAAACATTTAAAAAATTAGGAAAAGAAAGTCCTTGATCAAGTGACATTCTTCCCTTCACAAATGTGTGGACACAAGAAACCTCAGTCAAGAAGTCTCCTGTGTAATGAAAATCGGTTGAGATTAACCTGAGGCTCATTGTGGATCTCGATATCCTTCAAAAGTTCAGCCTATTGAAATTTTTTGATGAGATATTATGCAGCATTTTTGAGTTAGAGTGAGGACTAAAACCATGGTTATAATCTCGCAAATGTTCTCCAAGAGCAGAGTTATTCCTATTTATGTGTTGGTGTGAACTCTGAGTGGTCTAAAAGTTCTACAGATGTAGGTGCATACGCAAGAATGGCATGAGAGCTTATAAATTCCACTTTTTGAGAGAGTATCTATTTTATCTTTCGTGTTATTTAAAAATCAAAAGTAAACGGTTGGTTCGATGCCGATTGCGAAAAGCTAAATAAACAAAAAAACAGGGCTAGACTCCGAAGGATCCAAAATCCATCAAACCACAACGTTTCTACATACAATAAAGACAATTCTACAAGGAGGTCGGCAACTCAAAGAAAGGGTTTAGACCAAGGACTCTAACGATATTAAAAAGCGATACTGGAGATATGATAAGTGGGGAATCGGAAATACTGCATGCCTGGAAAGAATATTTTAGCAAACTCCTCAATCGGTCGGGCGAAAAAGCACAGAACCGCTTGACTTTCCAAACAGCAGAAACAAACATAAAAGCACCTAGTCTGGTAGAAATTGAAGTTATCAAAAAACTTAAAAATAATAAAGTACCTGGACGGGATCGGATACCGGCAGAATGTCTAAAATATGGTGGAGACACACTTCATAGAGCTATACACCATTTGATAACACGTATTTGGAATGAAGAATCCCATCGGAATGGAAGGAGGGAGTGATCATACCAATACATAAAAAAGGCGATAAGATGATATGTACAAACTACCGTGGCATCACTCTCTTCAGTTGCGCCTATAAGGTCTTGTCAAACATATTACTGAGCCGAATAACACCATATGCTAGTGAAATTGTTGGTGAATACCAATGTGAATTCCGTAGCGGAAGACAATTCTCGATAAGACAGCTACTTGAAAAGTGCTATAAATTCAACAGAGATCTCGACAATCTATTTGTGGATTTCAAACAGGCGTTTGACAGTGTAATCCGAATACGCCTGAGGGAAGCCATGGAGGAATTCGGAATTCCAAAGAAGTTAGTATGCATGGTGATGACGTGTGTGCAAGGGTCAGTAAATAGCGTAAGAGTGGAGGGGCAAAATAGCGAAATGTTCCCTATAGAAAATGGACTTAAGCAAGGAGACGTGGTCCTCAGTTCTATTCAACTTGACCCTTGAGAAAGTAGTGAGAGTAGCACTCCTGTGTATCGGGTTAGGTTGAGCTGATGTCTGCTCCTAATTTAGTTACTCTTTTAGTTAAGCTCCTTCTTTTCTTTGGAATATGTTCGAGTTAAGTTATTCTAGGCTAATATCATCTCTTAATTTAGTCTGGGTTAGTTATTTTTCACTTAATCAGGCACTTTCTTCCTTTTTTCAAAATCAATTTTCACACCACTGATGTATTCGATTGAAATTTCAATAGTATTTCGCCATTTTGGGCTACATAATATTGATCATATTATTTTGTTAATCTCATCTAGCTTAGTGCCAGCCAGTCTGTACTGTTGGAATACCTTAGACAATTAGGTACTTTTATTTATTTTCATTCTCTAAACTTAACACATGTCTTTTTAAATCTAAAATTTCGGTCAATTCTTGGAGTATCACTTCCTGCATCATCAGTCTTCTAGTCAAGACTGCCAACAGCGACACATTGGTCGTTTCACCCAATAAGTAGTTCTTACCTCGTTTTTGATTTTAAATTAAATTATGTAAACCCCTTTCATAAAATGTAACATGTAATCTGTGAAATTTTGATGTGACCATTGTCGATTTGTGTTGCTTGTTTATCGTCATGGATATATCCTTTTTTTCCATTGACAAGTAAGTGAAAGAACTCCTACTATTTTCCCTTCAATCTATTAATTAAAAAAAAAACAGAAAAATCATCATTCTTAATTTACACTTCTAAATTAACCCCTTTCAAATTCGAACAAATTTTGTATCTAAACAAAACAATGTCAATTTTATCATTTTATTCACCTAAATATTCTGCATTAGTCTCTGACTTTCCACTAATGGGTGGTTCTTTTACTTACTTTTCAGATAATACTAATGATGGCTTAGGTCAAAAGCGCTCTGTTACGCTGCTGTAAGAAGTCCTTTTGGATTATTTTTTTTTATATAGAGCATAAAAGGTGTTTCGTTTATTAAGCTTTTTCTGTTTGCATGATCAATCTTTCAACCCCTTTTACCGTGATATTCGGATTATCCTGCAAGCCTGCATCATCATTCAGACTAATAATTTGTATGTAAATTAAATCAGCTAAGTTTCGGCTTCGCTAATAGTATAGCTGTAAAGATGAAAATATTTATTGGACTTCTGAATAGAGCTTGTGAAATTGCCATGCCTGGGCAGACATTTGGAGTAAAACTGAATATCTTTTAAAGCCTATTATTATGATTTTGGTATTTTACAAATACAGATTATACCCCGGAAAGTTATTATCTATATATGGTTGAAAATGTTAAAATGAATTTAACAGTAGCTTTCAAAGTATTTCCATGGCAAGGACGCCTGCTCTTTCGCCTAGGAAAAGGCATCATTAAGGCATTAAGCTATATAAGTTAGGCGCTGATGGAGAATGCACTTGGAACATGTCTGTTAATGAAGGAAAATATTCAGCTACCAATGACGTATCCGCAGCTTAAACCGTCATCCACTGACTAAGCATTGGAAGACTCCAACAGGCTACCCACAAAGTTTTTAGAAGACTAAGAAATAGTCATAACAACATTTTAGACGTAGAAGGTGCCTTTAATAACGCATCTACAACAAATGCCCTAGCAAGGAAAGAAGTACTACTACTTCTATGTCGGTGGATAAATACCAATTTCAAAATAGACTGGTGGTGTTAGAACGAGGGATTGACAGTGAACCCCCATAAAACAACGATATAAAATTCACCAAATAAAGAACATTCGAAGGACTCAGGACACCAGGACTCAATGGAGTAGAGATGCCATTTGCAGAGGAATCAAAATACTTAGGGGTCATCTTTGGCCAAATGCTAACCTGAAATTAACACCCAGAAAAAGTATAGTGGCCTCGAATTTGTAAAGAAGCATTTGAGGAAAAACTAAGGGATGGAACCAAAAATTACCACATGATTTCATGCCAGAGTCATTAGGCCCATGATAGCCTATGGATCGATGGTTTGGTGGCCAAAGACACAACAGGTTGAAGTAGTTAGTACCTCCGCTCAGTGACACCCAAAGGCAAACCTGCCTGAATATCACTAGTGCCACAATTCAACAGCTGCATTAGAGGTTCATTACTTCATATATATACTCAGGAAGAAGCTGGATCAGTCACTTGCAGACTGTCTAGAAGGCAAGCACAATTATGCAGGATCTCCGGGAAAGATATTAGCAAGCTACCTATATGAAGAATTGCCATACTTCCCAAGTATTGCTTTGATGAAACTTTCAAGACATGTTTAGAAGACATACATGCATTAATGTAGACATAGCTGTCTGTACAGTTCAAAAACCGATCAAGGTTTAGGTGCGGAATTGTCGCAATACATCATTGTACGAATGAGTTTATAAGGCAAGAGGTTACAGATAAAACCCTTGTAATCTGTTCTGACAGCCAAGCTGCAGTAAAAGCAGTTAACTCAACGCAAGTTAACTCAAAACTGGTAAACGACTGCCTTACGGAAAAAAGCTGAACAGCCAAAACAGATTGACCTTAACCTGAATACTAACACATACACAATACAAAGGCAACGAGGATGCTGACTCATTTGCCCTAGCAGAAGCCAGAATAGCCCTGAATGGACCAAAACCATTCTGCAGTATAGTATATTACCTGGATAAAAAGCTAGCATCAAATATGGTTTAAAACAAAATCTCAATAAGGGCGGAAGGGCTGGCCAGGAGTGAGACGGGCTAAAGAGTTCCAGACCATCCACTAAGTCACAAAAGAAGTAACATTAGAATGCAAGTTGTAGAAGTCCAACTATTATTTCACTTGTACTTTTTTTCTTACTTAGTAGATACTCTGCGAATTTTGAGCTATGGTTTTTTGATAAACTATATGCTCAACAAATATATTATTATGATTGGACTGGGAGAAGAACCACTGTGCAGGTTCTCAGGAAGAGAAGGAAACAACAAAACACGTACATTGCCACTGCGAGAACTTATCGAGACTAAGTTACTTTACGCTGAGGGAAGAAATGCCAAGACCTGAAAACTAACTTACTGCGTCTCATAACACAACAGATTTGGAAAGGTCACAGTACGGAGGTCACAGTGCGGAAGCAAACTATTTCTAGATTAATATAATTTAATCTAAGGTCGTCATTACAAACCTTGCCTAAAATCTTCTAGTCAAAGGGTCAACTGTATATGTGGATAATTTTTATACGTAGTAGAAACCCTTAGTTCGAATCGTAAATACTAGAAGCGAAAAGAGTGAATTAATTGGAAAAAAGACTTTCGCTAGTTACCGTGACGTATTGATGTTAAAAATACGTCATTTAAATAGTGAAACATAAATGATAATTGCTAGATAAAGCGAACTCGAAAAACCAGTCTGTTTCTTAGATTATTGTCAAGACGAATTTTCTCTAATTGTGTATCACCAGCAAGCTGCATGTAATAGAGCTCTTCCTAGATGCGCAGAATGGTATAATAGGAAGTTGACTCTCAAAATATCTATTTAGCTGTATGTAGCATGGAAATATTGTGCAATCCCGGCAAAAACAAAGCGTAACTTACAGCAATTCGGATTTTCATTATTTTTTTTGTAACCTAGAAAAAAGTAAGTAAGATGTTTCAACGATATCAACAATACAAAAGACTGGGAACTGTAATGGCTCGGAAGAGAACATGTAAGTAACCAATGGAAAGTGTGCTTCGCTATTATTTTGGAATAGTTTGGGTTAGTTTGGATTAGTGATGCGCTTTTGAAATACCAATAATGTTACACAGGCAGCGAGAGTGTTAATAATGAAATAGTTTTTAACTCTCCACGTCTTCACATCCGACGCCGCGAGTGAAGCGTGGGAGGGTTTGCGAGACAATTTTCCAGACCATACATTTATGTGAATTAAATTCTAGTCTATGGCTGCGATCAAAATTAAATTCTATACAATCCATTTGAGTTCGACAACAATATCGTCATGTTTATATCTAATATTAAGCTGATATTAGTAACTATATTATGGGGTGCTAACTGCACTCATATTTTGAAATCAAGTTTAATTATTCAAAAGAGAAATTATTGGTTGGCTAGTTCAGTTGAAGCCGTTGAGTTAAATTTTAAGTCGACTTAATTGGCTCAGAAACAATGCAATGTACAAATAGTCGGAAAGGCAATATGTAATTATTACAGTTGCTCCTATTTCATGCTTTTAGTTTAGCCAAGTTAAGATATTAAATGCCTATATTTCTAATGAATTATCCCGTGGTACAACATTTTTTTTTTAATTAGTATAGTTTCATAATATCAACCGTTATGTTTCTTTGAGTAACCACCTGAACTATAAAACTTTGCTCTATCAATAAACAACACAAACCATCGCTATTGGTTAACCACATGATATGTCTGTATCTCAGAAATTTTAAATAATTATGTTTATCAGCTTATCCTCTATGTTGCCATATTATTTCAAAAAAACAACAACAAACTTTGACATATAAATTTTCTTTTTAATGAAATATTTCTTTTTATGCTAATTGGAAAAAAGGTCAGTATAACGGAAATTTAAAAAAAGTTGATTATGTATGAAAACCTGAATATTAAATACTCATTTTATTGAGAGCGAAGTCATAAAAAAATACACAGCAACGTTAGGCATTATAGATGTGAGCAGTACAGGAAAGCTGTAAAGAAGTCATCTGGCCAACCTTCCTATTTCCTTTCCCCTGCTTTTTCTCCTACCAGCTTTTATATTTAATATAAAGCTTTAAAAATATATTTCCTCCTTTGGGGTTTTCTTCAACTTGGCGATATTACTTATTTACAGAAAATACAATGCTTTAACACTTCTATAATACCACTAGGCTACTAAATAAATTAGAGAAAGGAATAAAACAATAATAAAACATCTCAGAGGCCGACAAAGGTTCAATTTTGCAACCTTGTTTCGGCTAGTACATAGGCGTAATATCTACTATTCGTTTCAGCAAAGAATATTATATGCTATCGTAGTAGAATATTCTTTGGCTTCAGGCAAATATTACTGTTCATATACCTGCTGATAATAACCATTATATTAGAGGGCAAATGACTTAAGAAAAACATATGACTGTAGTTATATATTGGTAAAAAGTGAAACAGTTTGTTCGTGAAAATGGCTAGCGTCTCTGATTTTGCTGCTGTGAAAAGAATTAGTTTGAGTTGCTCTGCCTATGAATGAAATAGTATATTATTTTATATGGAGGAAAAGTAATACTTTTCATGGCGCGCTCGTGTTTAACAGCCGAACGGAGTGAGGCTGGTAATAGAGAGCAACCCATGAAAAGTAACTTTTCCTCCAAATAAAATATGCTGTTTTTTCTTCAAATGTCGACAAATTAATGCAAAAACATCTCTTTTTAATAGTAATAATATCTAATTATTATTAAAGATAAGTGGGTTCGCAAGGCGGCTTAGACCGGTGCAGTGTCGGTGAATAGGCTCAGGTTGTTGCTATAGTAATGTAACATAAAGCTGTCAGTGGACACTGTCAACAATAATTATATTTTTAAAATTGCGTCTTCAATTGCGTTTTAATTCCGTATTGATAAGCAGTTATTGAGTAAGTTCGATTAAATAATAACCAATTTGTTCCTAAATTAGTGATTTTTAGAAATGCAGTCACACATTGAGTGATAAATACAAATTTTAGTTTAATAACTCTTGAGTTGTTGACGCTTATTTTGATGTTTGTTTGTATTGTATCTATGTTGCTATGATAACACTTTTCCTTCCGCCGGCGGAAAAGTGAAAAGTAAAGCTCCGGCGGAGGAAAAATTAAACTTCACTGCCGCCTACACAGTCGAGTAATGACGGATTTACTGACGTTTGAAGAAAATAGTATATTATTTTATATGGAGGAAAAGTGATACTTTTCATGGCGCACTCGTGTTTAGCAGCCGAACGGAGTGAGGCTGGTAATAGAGAGCAAGCCATGAAAAGTAACTTTTCCTCCAAATAAAATATGCTGTTTTTTCTTCAAATGTCGACAAATTAATGCAAAAAGTCTCTTTTTAATAGTAATAATAATTATTATTAAAGATAAGTGGGTTCGCAAGACGGCTTAGACCGGTGCGGTATCGGTGAATAGGCTCAGGTTGTTGCTATAGTAATGTAACATAAAGCTGTCAGTGGACACTGTCAACAATAATAATTATATTTTAAAAATTGTGTCTTCGATTGCGTTTTAATTCCGTATTGATAAGCAGTTATTGGGTAAGTTCGATTAAATAATAACCAATTTGTTCTTAAATTGGTGATTTTTAGAAATGCAGTCATACATAGAGTGATAAATACAAATTTTAGTTTAATAACTCTTGAGTTGTTGACGCTTATTTTGATGTTTGTTTGTATTGTATCTATGTTGCTATGATAACACTTTTACCTCCGGCGGCGGAAAAGTGAAAAGTAAAGCTCCGGCGGAGGAAAAACGAAACTTCACTGCCGCCTACACAGTCGAGTAATGACGGATTTACTGACGTTTGAAGAAAAAAGTTATTATTCCTAATATCTATATTGTTGCTTAACACCAAAATTCAACAACCGGTGGTGCTAAAATAGTTGAAATGTGTTTAGAAGTGACTGGTGTCGAAATGTCAATAATATACAGACTATCACGTAAGGAAAAAGTGGCCCAGTAAAATCGCCAAGAAAAAAAACATTAGAAAGAAAATGAGTGGTTATGGATAATGATGATAATGCGAAACTTACCTATTTCATTTTAATTTTTTAGCGAAATACGCTAATTAAAAATAATGAAAACAAAATGAAGACATGCAAATCTAAAAAGTTACAATGTATAGTTTTATGAAAATTCTTATGCTTATGTACCAAAGACCTAAGGAATGGAGGATTATTCCTGTAGTGCTGACAATGCTGACATGGTTCTAATTTATTGACAAACCCTCAGTAATTGTGTGGAGGCAAGTAAAACTTATTCTGATATATTTCCAAATCGACGTTTACCGCACCGAAGAACTTTTAAAAGGGTCGATCGTAGCTTAAAAAAAACATATTAAAAGCTTTATAAAAAAACATGCCAAATGTTGCTAATGCCTTGCTAAACCATTCTAAGAAGGTTTTTTGCATTCTGTTGGAGAAGAGCAAGTCCGAGAAGGAAATTACTGAAAATCACTCTAATAGTGTAAGAAAACAGTCGGCCCAAGTTCATACGATAAAGTGGATCTTTATCATGTACAAAAAGTACTATATCTCCTGCTGAGCAAGAGCCAATTACGTATATGGTTTCTGCAACGATGTAGGCAAAATCCAAATTTTACTAGTGTTGTTTTGTTTGCGGACGAAGCTGATCTCACCTGAGCCCAGTGATAAATAGCAAAAATTTGCATATCTGACATAAAATCTCCATGCAATAACACAGACGAAAAAACAACAAAGGTTAATGGTTAACATGTGGGCGGAGATTATTGGGAGGCATCTCACAGAGCCGTTCTTTTTTGAAGACGGATCAAATGGTGCCATTTAATTGCATTTTTTCCAACAAAACTTAAACGGTTTATTAGAAAAATGTGCCCTTAGAAATTAGAAAAGAGTTGTGGGTTATGCACGACGGAGAGCCGCCGCCTCATTTTACAAATTTAGCTCGTCAGCACCTATCAAATACTTCTGGTTATCGATGGATAAAGTCGAGGTAAGTCTGAGGTGGTCCGACATGACTTTTATGGATTTCTTTCTATGGGTACATTTAAAAAGACACACCAGAGAAAACCTAACAGAAATAATAGAACACCATTGCAAAGAAATTCGAGAGAGATAATCCTGGAATGTTGTTTCAAACACAAAGAAAAACTTCCTTTGGATAATGAAATTTATAGAGGTATGCTCGGTCGTCAGCAAAAAAAACTGGAACAAGGTAATTAAAAAAAAATAAATTGACAGAAGACGGCATAATATTTTGACACGACATAATGACCAATTATACAGGGTAAGAAAAATTATGTTTTTTTATTTCCTTATTACAATGAAATTCTTCTAATAATTTGCCTACCAAAAAAAAACAAAGTAGACCATGTTTTATTTTACAAAAATTTTAAATAGTATAGTTTTCAAAGCAATACATATAGAACTATTAAAAGCAAAAATATTACAATCAAATGGCGATGCAATACGAACAATCTCAAATGAATTAATAATAAGCAAAAATACTTTTCTTCTGGCCAAAAGAAAATTACAATGTAACGGTTAAATTAGACTAAGACTAGGTTCCGAATGGCACGAGAATTTCAACGAAAGAAGATAATCTTCAGTAGCTAACTTCAGTAGCTCTTTGCTGCTCCATTTCGTTCAGTCATTTCCCTTAAACGACCGGGGCATGGATGAGACAAGTGATGCCGTGTACTCAGGTGTAATTTGTTCCCACGTTTCAGCATATTCTGAACTAATTCATTTTATATTTCTTTGTCGAAAGTTATTTAAATACATTTTTTTGGTCATAGAGGCCCAAATATTTTCGATCTTGCAAAAAAATTCGACCTGCCTTGCTCTCTGAATGGGACAATTATCCTAAAACAATTTTAGACAATACTTTTTAAGTGAATTATAAGTAAAAGTGTTTAATCTCAAATGCTGAAACCAGAAATTTTCTCCATATAAATTTGTCACCGATGAAAGCATGACATTTTCCAGAATATTCCTATAAACATCGGCCATAAGTCTACCTTCGACGATGAGATAGACTCCACGACCCCTGAAACTTATCCATGCCCAGACGTTGACAAAAAAGTGATCGCTTCTATTTACATTCTTAACGTATTGTTCGTTATAGCAAGCCCTTTTGGGTCGACAGACTCGCAATCGTCCATCATGGTAGGATTTAAAAATTACGGATTGCCAGAAATGTTTTTGTCCGAGAAATTGTTGCGTAAATTCCAACTTACCCATCTTATTTTTTTGGCCTTGTTAGCTGCACAACGGTTTCGAAGTTCCGTATCCCTAATTCTGCGGCGCGGTGTTACTGGAACCCGGAAACTCAGCTTCGTCTTTTGCCTTTACGGCTGGCCCGAACGGATTTTCTCTCAAGAAAGTTACCAAACGATTACCATCTTCTTTAGTCGATATACTTTGTCGTCCGGAACCTTTTTTCTTTCAAATATAACCGTCCCGCTGTAATTTCTATTTAGTCAGAAGAACTGTATTTTTGTTTATTCGTAATTCATCTGCGATGGTTTGCATTGCTTCATCATCTAATCTTCGTGTGATTATAATAGCTTTTTGATTTCTGGTTAATCGCGACATAATCTTTTGAAATTATTATTGATGTCACTTTGAATATAACACAAATGACGTCCTTCAAATTATCTCGATTTGGAAATATATCAGAATAAATTCTTCTCACCTCTCCCCAATTATCGAGTGCTTGTCATTGATTTGTATAGGAGTGGATAAGCAATAAATAGATCAAACGTGGCAAATTTACGACCGCGAAATGTAAACAAAGAGATTTCAATTTGGACTTGCGCATTAGAAAATTAGTAGGAGCTAGCTGTTGCACCGTGAAGATAAATAGGCAGGTCCGGACTTCGAAAGTGATTATTTCACCAAATATTCGGTAGAGGAGTCCTGCCGATTATGAAATGAGCCCCAATTAGCATAGTGAAACAAACAATAAGGTATAAATAAGTAATACTTATAATAATTAGACTTACTTGAAATAGGAAATCCCGGGTATTTTGCCTCTACTACTACAAAACACAACCATACACTTTCGGGATTCTATTTTGGTAGCATCGCCCATTGTTTATGTGTTTATGTTTATTTTAAGTTTATCACTTTAAACGAAAATCAAAATAGGGTACGCACAAACCACAAACGTGAACCACTAAACTAAAACTAATTAAGCAACTACAGATACTAGGTCCAGAGAAATTAAAAAAAAAGTATAAATTCGAATTATTAACTCAAAACGCCGCGCCGTCAAAATGAAAACACGTCAAAGGCAAAAGCCAATTTCGATCCTGACCGACGCCTGCTGAGACGGCAAGTGTTTCAGTGCGCATGACAAAACGGTATCTTCTTTGTTTACGTTTTTCCATTTTGCGTCGATTTTGTCATGCGCAGAAACCTGTTTTTTCGCCCATAGGTTGCCACTTTTGAATAGTGCGTCAGGCGGCTATTGCTTATCCACTCCTATACAAATCAATGTCTCAATCTTGTCCATAAATACGATCCATGTCATCATAACTGGTGTATAAATATTGCCGTATTCTGATTTATTATTTCAATACTGTGTTATAAAAAACTTTTCTTGAAATAAATGTAGATTATCTTTTTTAAAGAAGAAAGACCAAAATATTTATAAAAGTTAGTTTTGACGCTTGGTAAAAATGACACCTGTCAAAATTTTGGCCCAATAGCGAGTGTGGTGGCCAGACCGTTATTTATTTCCCTGATGATGTAAAGGATCTACTTTAGTATAGTCTCATGATTTCTTATGGCCTACATAAAATAATGAAATTTCTATATATTATACAAATCGCTTCAACAGTTATTGCCGGAATAGTCAATCGCTTGATAAACATTTGGGGCTCTGTATCTCTGTGTACGAGTTTTTGTCTATGACAAATCGGGGTTATTTTAACATCCCCAATACACTCCCGAGAGTATGCCATATACTTACAGGACATCCTATATAATAGAATTTTTTTTAAGAAATGCTAATGATTTTAAAATCACACTTACATCTTTCATCGTAATTCTAGGCAATTAAAATTCAAAATTTTCCTGAATCCTAAAAATGTCCTATCCGTAATTATTCACGAGATATATTTTCTCTACGCAGATATTAATTATTAATGATTTTCTATAGATACTTTTATATCCAACTTGTCTGTTTGATTGGCAATCAAATGTAATTTGCACATTTTATAACAAATACCCATATGCAAGCCATTTCATATAACACAAAACGACATCCCGGCTAATCAGTTTGAAATTAATTTTACATTCAGCTCTTTAAAACAAATAAATTTGCTATGCGACTGGAATTTAATTATTTTTACTGGCTTTTACACACACCGATACACCTGATTTATATCGACAATAATTATTACAAAAATGATGCAGATAAATTTTGAGCTGTTATTAAACTCGAGTGTAATTAAAAATAATTAATAATTACTATTCCATTTGAAGGATGCAAATAATCACAGTTGTTGAGAAGATTAAATAAATTTTAATAGTTCATGCTTTAATTATGACAACTTCCACGTTTGTATAATTATTAGAGGAAATGGGGAAATGATCGGATTCATAATAAACGAATGTTTAACAATTTGTTTATTGTCGTTGCTCTATCTTGTTAGGGAAAAAACTTATAAGCATTTTGCGGTTTTTAATATAATTATTCATATTTACTAATGACGTCGTTATAAATATAAGACGATTTTCTTGTTATCTGTTTTCTAAAAGTTGTTCTAACCACTCATCACTAGGAAAAATAAGCAACACAGAAAAAATCTTAAAAAATTTGGAGGATCCTAAATGGGGTTATTACCCAAACATTATATCCAAAATAAAACAAATTAGGTTTAAGTTAAAAATCGTTCTCTCTCTTTTCGTAATTTAGTTTTTGCTTGATTAACTTGAAAATATTTAACTCAGAGTTTCAATTAAACCAAAGGTTAATAGAACTAAGGTTAACTCATTCTTTATACAACTAGCCCTTAGAATATTGTTAATATGAGGGTTAGTAGCTAAAATGCGTATGATGACCATTGAATGCTTTTAGAACTTTAGAGATTTCTCCAAAAGTTTCGTCATTGTATGAATTTGTTATCAGCTGTTTATTGAGAGCTTGAACCCATCTTCCGACAATGGGTTATATTTTGAACGAGTTAGGAAATGGAGAAAAATGACTTTTCTACTGAACAAATGAATTTTAAAATAAGACCTGGAATACTCCCATACTCGGTTAGTTAAGTACTAATCGAGTAAGCAATGCAGTCAATATATGAAATTAACGAACGTTAATTTCGTCTGAATATTAAAAGCCTGAATACGAGGCGTTTAATATGTATTAATATCAACTCGACGCGAGCAACAGTTTACACACAACTAGATTAAAATGGTCGATATAACTTTTATGAGATGAACTGGATCAAATGGATCCTGCTTATGTGAACACACGCATTCCCGTTGCTGTTGCACCTTTGCGATGCAACGCCTTCTTGTTTATAGCCATTTTATTATGGTTATCCATAAATAAATTATTCTTAACATTTTTAAAATTAGAATCTGTAAACGTTAACGATCTTTTGTTGGCACTATTCAATGTGTACAAAACAAGTAGTATAACCTCGTTTAAAAATTCCTTTCTTGAAAGTGAAACAAAGTCTGGATACTTCAAAGGCATTTAAATCGGTGATGGTTCTCGCTACAGAACCATCCAGGAGGTTCAATTTCTTTTTGCGCCAATATGTTATATGAAACTTATTCAGTACGGCTTAGAGCAAATTGCAACATACTGTATATGTTGCAATTTGTCCTAAATTAGAAAAGCCGTAATGAATAAGTTCGTACATGGTCTTCAGAATATCGGAACATATTGGCTCAAAAGAAAAGAGCTGCTTGGATGGTTCCAGGCAAAGCGCAGTTCTCAAAACATTATCAACTAAAAGTACCATTGACAAGGGTATTTTTGAGGAAAAGCAACATTTTGTGATACCCAAATTAAATATATTAAGGATTCGAGAAAAAGCTTTTGAAAGTTTCTCAATATAGCCAATAGGTTTTCACTGAATTAAATTTAAAAGTGAAAACAACTTAAATTCTGCATTTTTTAGGCTAAAGTTCTCAGTAGCCTTACCTCAGGTATAAACTTTATTATGCTTTTTGTTGGTATTTTTATACTCTTTAAATTTTCATATTTTTGCCCTCTTGTATATAATACCTCAAAGTTGCCATAGTCCAGACTAGTTTAGGTCAAAAAGGTAATTTCTGCAAAAATAACTGCAATTTCTTGGATTATGAATTAATAAAGAATGAGAAATTAAAAACGTTCATAAGGAACGAGATTACAAGATTCCAGAAAAAAACAGATGCCCAAAAAGAAGAGGTGGCAACTTTGCTCCTGGAAAGATGACTAGGTGGTTTTCCGGTTTTCCGCAACCGCACAAAAACTAAAGTTTCCCGAGATTTTTAAAAAGTACCTGAAAATAAGCAAAGTCTTATTTCGTACCTATTTGTTCCTTTATTATCCATACCACGATTTTAATTTTGGATTTTAACTTAACTCTCCTCACCCTCAGTTTCCTCTAATAATTATGGAGTAAAGGTATCCCGCCTAAAAAAATTAGAGTCAAAGTAAAAGCCTTAAATGCTCCCGTAGCAACTTCCCTGGCTCGGACAGAAAAAATTAACAAAGTTCAAGTTAAAATAATTTACATGCGAAGTAAATATATAACATAGATGAATCCGGATTTTCGACTATTCAGAATAAGGCCGAAAAAATGTTGGTGCAACGAGGAAGAAAGTAAGTTGGAACTTAAACCAGTGCGGATAGAGGACTCCATTTCAGAGTTCTATGCATACTTGTAGGGCACTTTATATTACCAGCAATGATTTTCCTTGTAACGTTGTACATGTTAATCCAATAGTGCGATTTTTCCCTTTTACTGATCGATTTGTCTAATCGATACTCTCGCTACCTTACTTCTCGCCACCTTGCTTCCATGGTTCCGAGTCGCTCGAAAGATGAATCCGTTTGGAGTGCCACTTGACAGATGTGGTATATATAATTTTTGGGGGGGAATTCACAGTCCTGCTCGTCTGGACACTCAAGGCGAGCATGCGATCTTTGAGTATCTAAAATTATGTTTGTTATTTTTGACCATCAGGTCTAAATACCGACTAATTGTGTCATTGCACCAATTGGCAAATGATCTTCTCTAATTAAACGCGTCGATACAGGAATTGATCAACGTTTTGATTTTGAATCTCCTAAAAAGGTTTCAATTTTGAAATGGCCTCGGATATTGTTTTGAATGAATATTACCATCCTATGCTAGACGAAATCAGCTTAAAATGATCAACCTTATTACTATTTCAAGGTGTTTTTTGGCTTTGGTGTTTTAGAACGTATTGGCTTAAGTACTCCGTCAGCTATAAATACAGCAACCAATCAAATACCAAGACCAAATGAAATATATGCAATTTATGTTGCCTAACCAACAACAATAAAATTGCTTTCATAAATTTGCTTAACAACGAAAGCATGTTTTATAAAGCGATTTCTATATAAATTTTTGAATAATTTAGATTAGGTTTAAATATAAATCGAAAATGTCCTGGCAAAATATTTTATAGTAGTCGAATCCTGAAATCCCAGACCCTCATCGGGGAATTTAACACGAAACATATGTGCAGTGGTGACATGCCGAGATAAGATTGTGACCCTCGGAAAGAAGAAACGAAAAAAAGTGAGCGGCCAAATGCTGCATTTGGGCCGATATTGGCGGATATTGAGTGTCGATCGAGGGTAAAAATAGTAAAAAGTCAAGAAAAATGGTTTGGATTTGTAACAGATGTTGCAGACTCTACTACTAGCTATTAAAAATCGCATTTGATAAAAGGAATAATTGTCTGTTTCATAAACGAAGTTAAAGATATCGGCTTTTCATATAGATAAAGTGTATCCAAAATTGTGTACAGGGTATCTGAAATTAAAATGTTTAGATAGATATGGTATTATACGAGACCCAATGTTCCATTCTAAACATATAAATTAAACTTTTCACGCCTATTGATATATACGCTGTAACTTTACCGTCTATACATAGATTTTGGGTTGCAAATTAGCGGCGCAATTAAAAATCTGGATGAATGACTAAGACTCCAAAGATGACTCTTATGAAAAAAATAATATTTTAATTTTACCATTGTCTGGTATGCGTTCTTATGGGTAAGTGCGTACCGGCTTTTCCGGAAAGCCATTTATGCGATTTTTTTGATAGCTTATTTCATATTTCTGTTTACTAACCTTTAATACGCTATTAAGCAAAATTAAAAAAAAATGGTGTTATGTGATATTTTAATATTGATTTTATGCCCGATCAAACTCAAAATCCAGGGCTTCCAGAAAATTGATTCTCTATTTTATGTTTGTTTTATCTGCTTATGGTCTAATTATGTTATTTTTTTTTCGTACACAAATTTTTACTTATTCGGCTGTCAAAGTTCGCAGAAATATCAACTTTGCTTGATGATTAATCTAATTATAAACCTTTCCATCCTTCATAATAGAATTAAACTTCTGGGCATAATGGTTTCACATTATTCACAACTCCGAGAAATTAGTTCAAGATAATGAAATTAAAGAGTTTCTTGTGCTCTTTGATGCTCTCAGTTTATTTGAAAATACAGGGCATTTTCAGACATTAGTACATTTTTACTAACTCAAGTCATAAGGTGACAATCTGCACTTAAAGGGATGACATCGTTTTCCGAATTCTGTATTAATAGGGATGCTAATATCGCAAAAAATAAAAAGATAACAGATAATATTTTAAAAATTAGTCACAACTAAGTAATTATTGGTTTTAATTTTAATCTTAAGGCTTAGTAACTCGGGTTGTATTATTTGCAAAATGGCTAGTTTTCATAATATCAATTTTTACCAAAAATATAAATATACACTGACCGGCACGAAAAACGGGCACTTCAATATTTTAACGAATTTTAAACATACATAACTTTTTTGTTTATGAACCGATTCTAATTAACCTTTAAGAAATTTGTAGGTTATTTTATCGATTTAAAGTCACTTATTTTAAGTGAAACAGAAAAGGGTATCTGTTTCATATTATACGAGGAAAAACAACATGCTGTTTTTTGAGCTTAAGTTTGAAACACCCTGTGGAGTTTTTTAGCAGGCCAGAAAACTTAAAATGCGAGTAACTGTCAAAATTTGACTTTTCTCAACATTTTGTTTTTTGGTTCATCTCGATCGCTTTATTTTCGTCAGAGATAATGGTGTCCAAATAAACACTAGTAAATTTGAAATATTTTTTATTTCTGGCAAACCACCGTTCCTAATCTTAATCAACATTTCCATGGAATATTGTCTTCGTTTCCATGGAATGCTTTTGCAAATGTCAAATCTCATTCGAAATACATAATCATTGTGTATTGTCGATAATTACTCTGGAGAAGATGATTTTAAGTCCAGAAGTGTTATCAGCTATTGTATCTTTCATACTAGATGGTAGAGACCAAAGTTATGTAGTCAATAGATTTAGGTGTGTGCGAAGTACAGTGCAACGTGTTTACGACATATACGTATTATTCCCGTATATGGTTTACGACCGCTTCCTCGAGACAGGTTCCTACAGCAGGCACAGGTCCTCCTAGAAGAACTTCTAACAGAGACGATCGCTTCATGGTAACTTTATCGCTAAGGAATCGACGTTTACCAGCAGTACAAACACGAAATGAATTACATCATGCAAGACGTGTAAACGTAAGTGAACGAACTGTTAGAAGAAGGCTTAATAGCGCAAATCTTCTATCGAGGAGACCCGCTACGGGACCCGAGCTTAACAGGGGACATAGGCTCACTCGGATGCGATTTGCCAGAGAACACCAAAACTGGGACGAAAATGAGTGGAGTCGTGGACGAATCAAGACTTTGTTTAAGATCTAAGATGGGAGAGAAAGAGTATGGCGACGAGCCGGTGAACGTTATGCCGAATGTACATTCAGTCCCAGAGTAAGTTTTCAAGGAGGTTCAGTCATGGTTTGGGCAGGCATTTCTATGGAATCACGCACTGAGTTATATCTTATTCCCAGGGAGCTATCAATGCTAAAAGGTACATCAACGAGATACTAGCAGATTATGTTGTCCCATATGCACAGTTGGTAGGAACTGGTTTTCTTCTTATGCAAGATAATTCGCGACCTCGTACAGCCCGGATAGTTAGAGATTACCTGAACAACGCTAACATCCCACAAATGGACTGGCTACCACATAGCCCAGATTCGAACCCGATCGAGCATGTCTGGGATATGCTCGGTAGGAGAATTCGAAATCTAATTCCGGCCCCTAGAACCTTGAATGAACTGCGTATAGCACTCCGAGCATGGGCAGTTATCCCCCAGGAAGATATTAGTCGCTTGGTACAAATTATGCCGAGAAGAATAGGCACTGTCATTCAAGCTCGTGGGGGCTAACATTCGATATTAATACTGTTGTTGTATTTTCAATGTCATTTTGTTGTGTTATTGTTTAATAACTTAAAATGTTTAAGTTAAAATAAAAAATATTTCAAAATTACTAGTGTTTTTTTAAACATCATTATCTCTGACGAAAATAAAGCGATCGAGATGAACCAAAAAACAAAATGTTGAGAAAAGTCAAACCTTGACAGCTACCCGCATTTTAAGTCTTCTGGCCTGTTGAAAAACTCCACAGGGTGTTTCAAACCTAAGCTTAAAAAACATCATATTGTTTTCCTCGTATAATATGAAACAGGCACTCTTTTCTGATTCATTTAAAATAAGTGACTTTAAATCGATAAAATATCCTAAAAATTTTTTAAAGGTTCATTAGAATCGGTTCAGAAAGTTATGGATGTTTAAAATTCGTTAAAATATTGAAGTGCCCGTTTTTCGTGCCGGTCAGTGTATATACCGCGACAATTTTTCCAGATATTTTGTTGCCATCTTAAAATATTAAATTATAAGTAGTATTTCGAAAGAGTTAAACTAAAGCAACAACAGCAGCTTCAGTTTAATATCCAATTGTGAATACACGCGATTCACATATTTCGAAAATTGAAAAATTACCGTTTTGAAATAAGAATTCCCAAAACTTAAGGTTGAAATATGAACTAAAATCACTTCGCAATGAAACATCAATCAACTGCAGAATTTTCCATAATTCTTCTTTTCATGTTAGAATGGGGTACTATTTACCTCATAAACACTCTTCAACTTCCGGGATGATATCACAAAATGGTCTCGCATTTACCAAACAGGAAAAATAAACATTTTGTGTATGAACCCCTGTACGTCTATTTACTAGTGACGTAGGCCAAAATAGTTGTTTTCAATATTTATTACACAAGCTCTATACTACGATCTTGCAGTACAGCAGGATAGAGGCAGCGGCGCTTTATCTTTACTTATGGGAAAGAATAATGCAAACGATAACTTGTTCCGTAAGTAACTTGGCACTTACTTTTAATATACCTTTTATAGTAGGCACCTTCCTATTTTTTCACGGTAGTTCTTTAAAGTATAAATTGTCAACTTATGATTTCAGTTAGCAAAAAAGCTAGGAATAACCGAAAATCCCTGCACCTCATACATCATATTTCTTTATATTAAGTCCGATATTATTTTGGTTCTAAATGCAGGGTGCCTTTAAAAGGTATGTACACAACAATAGTACAAATTCCTGAATCTAAAAACTAGGAATCTAGCGGGAATATCTAGGACAAACATAAAATATTGGAATGTGTTTGGTATTGTGAGTAATAGGCCATTTATTTTATTTATCTTATAAGTCTAGGTTGTTGATAGATATGCGGGTTGTAAGCTTAGTAAATAAATTATGTTAATATTGTTGTACTAGGTATGTTCTCTATTCCTGTGGAGGATTCATGTTTATCAGACAAATTTTTGCTTATTACTCCACCTCAGTTGTAGGCTTTTAACATTGATAATGTTTCTGTTTTCCTAGTATGGGGCATCAAATCGCGAAAAAGTGCATGCTGTATTTGCCACAACACGTCATACGCGTGAGAGATCGTGTTAGTGTGTTTATGCGGACGGAATTGGTTCATATGACGAAAATAACATAATGCTAATTGAAATTAACCGAAAGTTGATTGAACGACTAACCCAAACTATACAAAAGCACGAAAAAAGAGTTAACATGTATCGGAACAGATTAAAAAAATAAAAGTAAGTTAAAATTAGCACAAAGTATCCGAACTTTGGCGAAAAACCAAAACTAACCATAAACATTAAAACTGGTTATAACTTATCGGATCCGGTTTAAATTATAATAATAATATAATAATGACAATAATAATAATAATCTCAAAAACAAGTCAAAATAAGTAAACATTACGTTGGGAAGAAAGAAAAAATAGTTTGGGCATCAAATACTAGTTTAAAAAATGGCCGAAATGCCGCCGCTCAAATAAACTCAAATAAAGTAAAATGTATTATATCCATCCATTAGTATGACAAAAGTGTCCCTCCTAAAGCGAATTAGTAACAGAATATAGGCTAGTGCCCATCGTAATTTTTCAAGGAGGTCAGGGCTAGCAATAGTAACGGTTTGTATATTGGTCTGCATATAATTCCTGCTGGGTTACTTAACTCCTTCAAAAAAAAAAATACCCTCGTCTCGTGGTAAAAATCTACAAATATACTTCTATGGTTTATCATATAAAAATAGGAAATAAATTATAACAAACTAATAACAGTAAATACTAATTTTAATGAACTGAAACAAATTCTCAAAACAAGAACATAATGCAATTCTACATTGGATCAAAAAACGAACGCTGTGAATACGCATACACGGTAATTCGAAATCGATAGTACTCGTATATAGGATTTTTCAAAAACAGTAAAGCCGCCATATTAAAAATATTTCAATGAAGAAAGTGCTTCAGGTTTTACGCCAAATTTGTATATTACTCTATACTATTGGTTGTCTTAACTCTCCAATACTCCAAAATATTCGTAGGTACATTCGAAGATGATATACCTTTTACTTATAACGTCATATAACTTACTCCACTCTACACAAAGCAAATTAGAATATTTTTGAATTTCGTAAGCATGAAAATGTTCATTGAATAGCAATGGATTTAATTTATTTAAATTAAATTTTGGATTTTAAGTTAAGTAAAAGTTAGTTTATAGGCCGAGTTCATGTTAGGACAATATGTTGATCGTTAAATGAACCACAACTGTTTAAAAAAATATGGGTTTTTCTTCAATGTGCGAAAAACTATTAAATTAATTACCATTTTGTTAAAACAACATATTTAAAAATGACATTAATTTTTTTTAACCATTTTTTTTCTCGGTATTTGTAGGTAAATTATTACAAGAATTTTTTTTGATAAGGAAATAAAAACGGTTTTTAAAACATAATTTTTCATACCCCGTATTACTGGCATTACGTCACGTCAAAATTTTTTTTAACCCCTTTTCCCCCCCCCCCCCCCCCCACGCCTCATTTTCCATCATTTTAAGTTGTTTAAATGACCTTGAATATCCCTTTTTTTGCTGATGATCTTAGATCTTGTCAGTCTCTGTAATATTTTAAGTCGAATAATCATCTACCTAAGTGTCAGATTTACAATAAATGTGTATTATGTCGGTCTTTCAATTTTGACACGCATTACGCATTGCCATCGGTGGCGTAGCTCAGATGATAGAGCGGTCGCGCTTCCAAGAAACTTAAAATTTTAATTAATTTTAAATTTAGCTTTGTTTGTATTAAGCACATACCGTATTTCGTTTTTAATTGACTGGAGATTCCAAGTTGTAATAAGGCACATAGCGGCAGGCTTGGTGATCCACCAGTACTTTAACATTAAAAAATATTCTGAAAATAATAAATAATAATAATATAAATCAGCTTTTATGGGTACTCACAGTAGTGCCGAGAACAAGAAAATATCAGGTTTGATAAAACAAGGAAGGACACGTTTTATGGTGGGGAACGTGAAGATTGTTTTCAGATATAATTTTGTTGGGAGTTTTTATCGAGATAAGCAGTCAGTTTTAGCTGTTTTGAAATGACTTGAAGCTATACCAGAAAGATAAGTTAACAATTTGGTTTCTCTACAGTAAAAACATACATTCAATATTTTATTCAGCGTTGTTGGGGCCAGTAAACGTTATGTCTTGAATATTATTGGTATCCCACTATTTTATTTATGACATACATTTTCTTCAAATGGACTTTACAGGATGAAAGTTGAAGTATCTTTGATAGTCTTTGTATATAAGTACTCGAAAATAAAGCTAATCATTTTAATTACTGGAACGCCATTACATCTACCTTTTTTTCAGAAATCATTCAATTTCAAAGCTTATACTTTTAACAAACCGAGGCACTGATAAACTCGTCCTATTGAAGTGAATAACCCTCACATATGCATATGTAATCGACATGTTTTTTAAATGTAAGCGCTAAAAAATTATGTGTTCTCGAGGGGTGGTCTGATGTAGAAACCAGATGTTTGAATCGTTAGGGCACGTCGAACATCCTTCCCATAAAGGCTAATTTTAACTATTTCTAATATGTGTCTGATGTATTTTGATATGATTAGACATTGAAAAATGTGAGAATATTTGTCCCATTATACTTAACTCTTTAAATGAGATTATAAGGCGAACAGAAATATTCAAATAAAAGTCTCAGAAAATAAATTGTTAATACAGACAGTGTAATAAATTCGTTCCTCATTATATGGCAAAGTTAAGCAATTGGAAGCTAATTGAAATATGACGCCGGGAAAGCTCGAATATTTTCGTTTTTTGATCCTGTTTTTCCTAACTTTATTTCTATACTTACAAAAATTAAAAAAATTGCCACTTTTTCTTTTCAAGGAGATGTTACTTTGGATTTTAACTTCAAAGCTTCGTCTATTGCAGTACTATATCAATTCATTGATTTTTAAATTCGAACAATTAATTTTTATTTATTTTGTTTTTCGCAATATATTCTTAAACTATAGTCTTAATAATCACCTCAAATACGTTCTCAAAATGAGGGATTATGGAGAGGAACTACCCCGCTTTCTCGAAAGAATTTTGCCCTGACCAATACCTGTGTTAAAAATATGAGTCAAAGGCTTCACTAAGTACCTATATAAATAATTGATCCACACACATTTTTCGATGAAATTCAAACGCAAATAACTTTTTTTAGTTGATGTCGGATTTAAATTAATTCAGTAGAATATTGTAGATAAATCAATGTAAAATCGCTCACACGTTAAAAATTTACTAGAAAATAGACGTAAGTTTGTAATATAAAAGGATGCTTTTTTCCATAAGTTTAAGACACTCTGTGAAGTGGGGAAACAGTATTGTTCTAAATTAACTTTTAGTTATCAAGTCACATTATTCTTAACATTTTTGGTTTTGGTTAACTGTGATGTCTTTATTTTTGTGGAAAATATGGATTTTTTTTTAAATATTACAATTTTCAATAATTTTTCTGTACGAAAAACTCAGGTTGCTATGGAGGATGACATTAATGTTGAATCATCCCATACTTGGACATGTCATTTTACGGCTTTCAAAAGCTTTCAAATCCTTTTTTGTTAATAGTTCAAGATCCAACATTAGAAATATATAGCCTCACCTGTTATGTGACGATAATGTTAGATAATATATACATTGATAAATCGCAAATGGGTTGCCTAGCTAAATCGCGTGCCGATGCCGTTAAATAATATAAATTCTGAATAACTTTTTTGGAACAACTTCCCCAATTTGTTACTCATAAAAATTGAGCATTAGCTGACAGAATGTGACACAAGGAATTGGAGATATAGGCAGAGTATAACAAACCAACGAGTAGCGACAGCTGGGGGACCAAATTTTGCTGCGCATGCTCGAAATATGAAGTCCTTCCGTCAAACTGACTTTTGTTGCAGCGCGTCAGTTACGAATTCTGATAAGTGCGTTTTAGTTTTGAATTGTGTCGTAATTTCCAAATTTTAAAACTGAATAAGACTATAATCATGCCGGGTATTTCTTGTGCATATCGTGCCTGTTCAGCTAGGTCTGGAGATGGAAAATCTTTCTTCAAATTTTCTCTAAAGATTATGACCGGTAAGTACATAGCTACTAACGCAATGTAATGGTTGTTCTTTTTTTAATTTAAATTAATTGTTGAATCATTGCTTTTGAAGAATAGATAAATATTGATACAGGAGTATTAGTGGTGAAAAAGTGCAACTTATAAGTGATAAGTGATAAATTGAATTCCAAAAGACGTTAGGTACCATGTAGTGTGTATTGCTAGACTGTTCTAAGTTTCAAGTTTTTTTTTTATCCAACAACATATATTATGTCTTATTCTACATTGAGCAAAAATTTTCAAAAGTAGAATAATAATGCACCCATATATGTGCTTAAAAATGATCTTTCTTAATTAGAGTACCGATGTTCCTATAAAATTTGTTGCTGTTCTCACATGACGGGTCTTTGGGCATTTCCAGCAAAATAATTCTATTGTAAAGGAATTAAATTATTCCGGCCTGTATTAGTTTGTAGAAGTTATTTGTTGTAAGGCCTGGGTTTTATGTTTAGTAGGCCTGATACTTTTCATAAAGTAACCTAAAAAGAGAACCTAACCAACGATTTCAAAAGTAGAGGAGCGGTTCGGTTTGTGTAATCACAAAACATTTTGTGCGTGTATTGTGTGTAATGTAAAGAGTTTCTCGGTTAAATAAGTAGCATAACGTGTCTTTAGTACGCTTGAATCACATATGTAATATCCTAGTTTGAATCAAACCCTAATTTTCAGTAAATCTTCCCGAATCTTCCGAACAACAAATTCGGGTAATATTAAATATTTGGGAGAGATTATGCTTCTGTTTATCGATGTCTGCTACCATTGTATAGAAGACAATGTTGCTACATCTTATCTTTACCTGTCATTACCTACCTATCTATAATGGATAATAGCCTGAAATTAGAAAAATTCAAGTGAGTAAAAATAATCCATATCTGAAAAGGAGTTTACTACAAACAAAGGATTAAGGATTTTTTGAAAATAGACAGGAAAACATTATTATGTCCCCCCAATAGCAATGAGCTAGTTGGGAATTATGGATATTTAGGCATCAAGTTGGGAACAGTATATGCTGCCAAAAAAACTTACCTTAACCAATACTTCCAAAAAAAGTAAGTAGTATCTTCCTAAACAAAAATTCAGGTTATCGTCAAAAGAGAAATTAGCAGAATTGCTATTTGATTCTGTTTCTAAAACACCGTTACTAAATCAGCATTATTTAGTTCTTTTATGTGATAACCCAACCTTTTAAGAGACATATTTCCTTGTAAGATTTTTGTTAACATTTAATTTGTTTCTGTATTTTTTGTTTTATTTTATTAAACAAAATATTTGTTATACACATGGATGCTATACCATATATAAAGAGTGTCTCAATAAGAACTGACTATTTTGTTATTTGGATACAACGAAAAGCTAATGGAATATTTTGAACTGTATGCCTTTATTGTAAAACTAAAACATGGGAATTAGGTATGAAATATAATATACCGCAAATGACCACCTCGGCAAGTATATAGACGAGTTTATTTCTATAAACTTATAACAAAATTACATCACACTTGACGTTTGGAGGTTTTGCTCTAGGTACTCTACTTTTGCCAAATGTGTAGATGTCTAATTCAAGTCCACTTACATTTTGATTGCGAATTGTAAGAGACATTACCTGCTAAGTAGTGCTGGCATTCCAAAACTGCAATAATATGTGCCTTGATGTGTTATAAATGCTTTATTTCTGAGTTTATGACAGGCTTAAAATCTCTGCCGCTCCTGTATTTTAATCAATCAATGCAAAAAGATCAGGATTGTGTTAAAAATATTTTTTTTAAGTTCTATAAATCAGATTTATCATAGGTAGATCTAATGAGATTTGTTTTTTCAGTGCCAAAGTCTGGACAGAAGCTTCTATTAGAAGTGATAAGATAGATAAACCAGTTGAACAGATGAGGGCACAAACAATATAGCTACGCAACTATATTGTTTGTGATGATGGCATATAGACTATGCGAAGTTCACTTTGAGGAATGTATTTTTCTAAGATAACCTCTGCAAGAAAACACTTCTTACCTGTTGCAAAACATACAGTATTTGGTCAATATTTACAATGGGTATTTGAGACAAGACAAGATTCATCTCAAGAACCACCAAAGAAAATCAAGGTCAGATCAAGTAAATCTTTATAGCAATTGTTCATTGACATAAAAAAATTAAAGTATGAGTATTGTTTATAATGGCACAAACTGTTACAGCTATTTCGTTTGTCTAATCATTATGACTGAATTTAGCAACAGCATTTTGAATTCCATGAGTAGAAAAATTTTATTGGTTGGATTTATTATTTACAAGTGAGTTACAAAACAGTAATTACCCTGATAGGTACTCAAAATTCAGATATTTCACCTCATCTTATAATCACAATAATTCAATAAACAATATGTACTAGAAACACTACCGGTTTTATGAGTTATGTACCCAATGGAAAGTATCTATTGATCACATAAATAGTTCCAGTTTTTATCTGAGTTGTACTAATTGATATTTGTCAGACACTTTATTGGTACTAGCATGATATTGTTTGTTTGCAATTAAATAGTCATATGCTTGTTGTTGATACTGTATCAACAATACCTTCATTCCCATTATCACTTTCAGATTCTAGTATTTCAAAAGATGAAGAAACAAAATGGGTGAATTTGGATGGTATTCAACCAATCAACATAAGAAAAGATAATCGTGTTCTACTTTGTCGCCTTCACCAACTATATATTATGCTGAAAAGCTGCAATGTCAACCAGAACTACACAATAAATCAGTCTATAAGGCCCTTGAAATCAAAATGAAGATAATGACTGATAAGCATTGCATCCTTTGTAACGATGGGTGATAAACTTCGTACTATTTTAGAAGATTGTATTTTAAATTTAAAGTATATATATTTAAAAGTGGAAGGCATAGCAAGTGACATGGGCTCGAACCTTATTGATTTGACTAAATGTCTAGAAATTACACCTGAAAATACAGAGTTACAGGTAGGAGGTGATAATATGTTCTATATTTTTGACCCATGTCATTCAATTAAGGCCACCCGCAGTAACTTAAGCACACCTTTTGCTTTCAGGGTAGAAAAACGTCATGGTCATTTATTAAAGGTTTCTATAATTCCGATAAAAAGCAGTTCTACAGGTGAGCACCTAAACTCACTAATTCTCACCTTAATCCCACAACTTTTGAAAAAATGAGAGTGAGTTATGCCGCTCAACTTTTGAGCGACTCGACTCAATTGCCAGTGGTATGAATGAATACATGAGTTTGGGTACACTTCTAAATGAAGCTTTTACTACAATTTAAATTGTAGAAAAATCTAGTATTCTGTTTGATATCTTGAACTCCTTATCATTAAATAATTCTTATAAATTTAAGAATGTACTTGACAGATCTGATTCACAGTTGGAATTTTTAAACGAAGCTTTGGATTTTTTGCCAAATTTAAAGGTATTGAACAAAAATGGTCAAGATTATAAAATGTTGGTCTACTACAATAAGAGGTCTTCTCAATTTATAGCAAAAACTTTTAAACTGTTTGTATAAATATCTTAAAACCAGAAGACTGATTGTTTAGAAAATTGCTTTGGAAGTGTAAGACAAGAGGGAGACAATTGCATCAATCCCACACCAATACAGTTTCAAAGTGCCTTCAGAAAATTATTGGTGCAGATTTATTTCCACTCAAATCACATGAATTGTAGGGAGGATTTAGATGATGTTCTCATTATTTTAAAATCCATGGACATGGTAGAAATTATTAATAAAAAGTCGGAAACATCAACTGCAACAATTTCCTTGCCTGACCGTAAAGAAACCGTTTTAACACAGAATGCTATCTATTATGTCTGTGGATATTTGATGAAAAGGTGCCTGGAAGTACATTCAATGCTTTTAGCAGAGAATGTACTATATTGATGTAGACAAACTTCTGTCTCATTTTAATGCTTTTGATGCAATTAAAGGTACTATTGGTCATTTATCATCACCACCAGAAAAGTGGGTAGATTTTATATACAGCCTTGAAAGTATTTTCAGGTCGCAGTTTGAGAACATATGTACAGGCGAAAAAAAATCTATTATCTCGTGAATATATTTGAAAAAGTACAATTTCTCCATCCCTGTTCAAATTTTCCCAAGCTGTTTGTATTAAAGCTATTTATAAGACTAAAAATATTTTATACATTAAAATTTAATAATAGACATCTCAAATGTAATAGTTCTCATAAAAAAAGCATTCGGAAATTCAAAATTCTCACACATGTATAGTTGAAAAAAATTATTGCAATTTTCATTTCAGAACAATTTACCCTCATTTATGAAAACTTATGTATGTATGTATAGTAGCGTTTAGAGCTGTGTGTGTTCTCTTTAAGCAAAATGGTTAAAGCAATTTTTTTTAAAGTTATTTGACCTAGATATGGTATTGTTAATTTGTGCTCATTGCTTTGAGTAATATTGTATGGTTTATTGGTAGGGTTATGTAACGGTAAATTGTTACCATAATGTTTATTTATAATATAAAGCTAGTATTTCAGTTAACTGAAGTTTATGTCCCTGGGAAGACAGTTCAAGTTTTATCCCTGTAAATGCTTCTGCTAGGATTTTTACCGAATATATCTGTCAACAGTGTAAATAGAGTACCGAGACGGAGGAGGATCGAACAAGGTCGGCGGGAAAGTAGGTGCTCTCTTACTCTTGACAAGAAGTTGCTAATGTTAGACCATCATTCAGTAATAGTTTTTTTTTCGAGCCATGCCTTAGGTATAGAGGACATAGTCAGTCATTCCTCCCTGGGATGGTTTAGTCCTGCCTTTAGGTGGTAATTTCTTATCTTTGGTTGTACACGTATGTCAAAATGTGTTTACTAAACATTGAAATTAAACATTTTTGTTGCATTTCTGCCGAAATCTACGCCGCGAATTTACTTTCAATAATTGATTAATAAACGTTGTTAGACTAGTGAAAATTGTTGTCTTTTATTTAAATTAATAATTTAACACCATTGTCTTCATAACAGTGGGTGTGAGGGTTAGAATCCCTTAAGGCAACTCGGGTAAGTAATTAAGTACTCCTGACTTACATCTCCTTAGCCTACAGATAACAGTTACAGAATCAATAAAAACTTGTTTGTGCTGTTGCAAGTTTTAATTTTCCTCCTCATTTCATGGTTCAGAAAAATATACCCAATACTTTTGTAAATATAACATCGTAATTTAATGAAATGGAGTACTATTAATAACAACAAGAAGTTGCTGAAACTAGAAACTAGTACAATAAGAAATGTCTATTTGAGAACCGCTGAAAACGGCGTACAATATTATATTTTTCTACTACCTATCAAAAACCTCTGCTACACCTCTTCAATAGCCTCCAAACCAAGCGGGTGTAAGCTCAAAGTGCTTTATTTAGGTTCAAAATTGACACATCAACATCTTAACATGATAAATAAAATCATGAAATACAGGGTTTATTTTTCTCTCAACGCGTCCTCATTAAAGGAAACTAATTATTTAAATAAAATCCCAAGAAACTATTGAGATTCCTTTAGCAATAAATCGTAGAAGAAATATAAGTAATATAAATATTTTTATAATGAAAGCTTTCAGAAAGTATTATCGACAAGGGTGACAGGCAGTAGGAAAAACCACTATATTATAGAAAAGCTTTACGGAATCAGATTCAAATATGAAAATTGAGCAATTTTCCCCTTCATGTTTTTTATAGTGTAGTCGCAGAGTCGCTTCCTTTCGAGCCACTTCATGGTTTGAGCAGTTTACAAATATGAAGTCCATCTGTCATCGGCTTTGACGGAATCGGTCCCCTGAACATCAAAGGTGCCGACACTTTATATCGCTACTCGTTGGTTTGTTATACTCTGATATAGGTTGCTTAGTTTCCCTTCAGCATAGCTATGAAGTTGCCATGTATAAACAGGTGAACAAGCGTTGTTAATATGCACTCATCAGTTCCTTAATCGATTTTTTTTATGAAATGAAAGGCTATTTTATTCCCTGCCCAACAGGAATGGTTGCCTTGGCAAACGTGTGTCACATTTATGGTTGCCTAGTTTTACAGGTTTTGACCGCGAGTGTGGAAAGTGACGGGGCTCTAGAGAGGCAGGTGTGCGTCAGGCAGCTGCTGAGTGAAAGAGAGGAGGGCATGCTCCCTACTCCGGGTGATATTCTTGCGTACACTATTCGTAAAAATATCGATTTTGAGAAAAAATTACATAGTTAATGTAATATATTAAATTTAAATTCTGCATTTTGTATTTTGATTATTTGTATCAAGTATCCTTTCATATTGCTTATTAGCAATTGTTGATTTTTGGCAATGTAGTGTCAATCTCATGTAATTTTTGATGAATTTTGAGAATAAATAAATCATTGAAAATTTCCTTCCAGACGCAATTTATTTTTATTACAGTTTATGTGTGGTTCTTAAGATTCCGTTATTGATTTTGATAATAAATCCACGGGAAAGTCAAGCCTTTTAATTTTTTTTTCAAGACGAACGGATTTCCAGGAAATATTTGCATCATTGACAGACCCAGTAGATCTTCTCGTCGAAAAGAAAATTGAATGTGTTGAGTAGGTCACTCAGCATTGTATAAGCGTCAATGACACTAGATATCACATGTTCCAAAAAACATAAGGAACGAAGAAAGATAAAGAGCAATTTATCGACTCCAATTTGATCTTACCATGCCGGATCTCACTGAAATAGATTCAATGTGGCTTCATGCAACTGATGAATGCTGCGTCAAACTAAGTCCTGAAGATTGCGGTTGGTTTTTTGACGGCTATTTGAAGCCAACATGGTTCGTAGGGGACCCAACACCCTTACAAGTTCAGGATATATTCAGCGAATCAAAACGAAAATAAATCGATGAAGAATTAGAATTACATTTTGATATACGTACTTCTGACGAGTCAGAATCAGAGATAAGTGCTGCATTGTTTATATTGTCGCTGATCAATACATTTGGGAGTGGAATGAATTTGATATCATTGTTAATATTTAATCTAACTTAAATCCATTATTTGATCCATAGAGCTTGTTTACACGATAGGAGAAATCTTTTTTCGAGTTTCGTGAAGATTGCGGTTGGTTTTTTGACGGCTATTTGAAGCCAACATGGTTCGTAGGGCCCAACACCCTTACAAGTTGAGGATATACTCAGCGAATCAAAATGAAAAGAAAACGATGAAGAATTGAATTAGATTTTGATATACGTACTTCTGGCGAGACAGAATCAGATTAAGTTTTATATATAAAAATGTTTCAATAAGTATTGCATTGTATATGAGGAGGGTCATTCCAAAGTGCGCCTTATCCATATTTTATTAAATCTTAGTTAACAACACAAATTGAAAATATACGTTAGTCTTTTGGTTTCAGCATATAAATATCCCTTCCAAATTGCGCCTTGTCCCATGTAAAATGCATGTAAACTTTGCATATCGTTCCAAAACGCACCTTATCCGTTGGTAGCGTCACTTCAAACCGAGTCAAATCCAGCCAACCAATTATAAAATCGCGTCTTAACCACATGATTCATGCATGTTAAGACGAATAATATTATTTTTGACGTCATTCGTTCGCAATCTTTGATATAAGTAGTTTTGTGTTCAGCATTGTTTGTTAAATAATAATAATAATAATAATAATAATAATGGAAGAAACAATTAGAGCAGTACCGAGTGGTAGTGGAAGAAAGAAGGTTTCCAATCCAAGTTTATGGGAAAAGAACATTAAAAAAAATAGCAGGTAGGACACGTATATTCCAGTCCTTGTGAAATATATTTTTTGTTATGGTAGGTTTTAATCTAGCTTATTGTTTTTGTTATGGTAGGTTTGGTTGGCGAAAATCAGTTAAGGAGTTTTTTAAAGGAGTACAGTTGTGGCAATCACAATGAAAGTGAATAATTCTTCAAAAGCAATACAAAGGTGATGTGACAGTGCGTGGAAAAGAATATTATAGAAATGACTGTAATAAAGCATTGACTCTATAGAGACGTGGAAAAAATATTTCCAAGATGGTTAGTTTTTAAAGATGGTTCTTCTTTATGACCTACCAAAAGGAGTCCCCATTAAACCTGCTAAACTTAAAGACATTCAAACTTTGTTGCAATCTCACTTTGGTTCCGGGCGGAAAGATAATCCCGAATGTGACTTTTTCAAAAATTTATTGGAACAATTTGTTACTTTAGATGATATGGATACCACCGAGCCTAATCTAGTTGAAGAGGACGATAACTTCTGTGAATCCTCCAAGGGATCTAAAGACCTTAGAATTTAGTCATTTTTTTAAAATTAATGATTTTATGTTTGCTTTGTATGTTTCCTGTTACTTTGTTTTCTGATGTAAGTAATAAATTTGTAATCCAATGTTAGTGCTTTTCTGTTTTTTAAAGTTTAAAAAACAAATTTCTTTTCTAGACATCTTAGATATTACAAATTACAAGGTTCTGTTCTTATTAGGTTATTTCACAATGCGCCTTATCCACTGGGTTGTTCCAAAACGCGTCTTGTCCTAAATTAAATTAAATTTTTAAGTAATTGGAAGCAAAAATGATTTGTGCGACCGAGTTTGTACCTTGTCGGCTCTCATAATGTTTTATGTTAAAGCATAAACTTAAGCAACAAGCCTTGCGAACTCTTATTAGACGTTTTTTTTGATTTTCTAAAATTTCCCCTAAGTGGATAAGAATCACTTTGGAATGACCCTCCTCATATATTGTCGCTGATAAATAAATTTGAGAGTGGATAAAATTTGATATATCATTGTTAATATTTAATCTGACTTAAATCCATTATTTGATCCATAGAGCTTGCTTACACGACAGGAGAAATCTTCTTTCGAGTTTCGGAAGCATTTTCTGCATCCCTGTCTATCGCATGGAGTGGTGCGCACCACGCTTCTCTGTCACTCTCCACGCTCGCGCTGTAAATCTATTATCTAAAATCTATGCAAAGATGGAAGTGACAAACTTTTGCTAAGGCAACCTACTACTGTTGGGCAGGGAATAAAATATACTTTCATTTCATAAAAAATTCGATTAAATAAAACTGAAGATATACTCTAATTACGTTTACCCACCTGTTTATACCTGGCAACTTCATAGTTGTGCTGAGATGAAAGTAAGCAACCTATATTTCTCCAATTCCATGTGTTACATTATCTCAGCTAATACTCGATTTTTTTGAATAGTACATCGGGGAAGTTGTTCCAAAAAAGTTAATTTAATAAAAGTTAAATTCTATTATTTACCGGTATCGGAACGCGATTTAGCTAGGTAATATATAACATATGATCTTTGTCACCGTCAATTAACAGATGAGGGTATATATTTCTAATGCCGGATCTTAGACTATAATGAATAAGTTAAGGCTCTTGTACACGTTTGGCCAACTAGTTGGACCAATGGGCGAACCGAATTTTGGCGACTAACCAAAACGAACCACAAATATTAAATTTCATTATAACGTATCGGACAAGTGACTAAAATAAATTGGAACTAACTGAAAGTAACCGATATGACTAACCAAAAGTAAATAAAAGCATCAAAACGAGCTAAAACGTATCAGAACAGATTACAAATGTTAGGGTAAGTTAAAACTAACACAAATTAACTCAATTTTGGCGACTAACCAAAACTAAGCAAAAACATTAAAACTACTTATAAAGTACCGGAACCGGTTCAAATGACTAAAATATATTAAAACTAACTGAACTTTGCCGAAAGTTGATTAAACGACTAACCAATAGCAACTAAAACATCAAAACGGTCTAAAACGTATCGAAATAGATTAAAAATATTGAACTATGTTGGGGTTTGGAACCTTCGGCAGCATGCACTAAAACGGAGTTTTATCCACAATACCGGAACAAAATTATTGCAATCGACGCGCGTTTCGCTAACCATGTTAGCATCATCAGGAGATGATTAAAACTAAACTCGCTTTTATACTAACTGTTTGCTTAATCAAGCAGAACCAAAGGAACCAATCCTGGAATCCCACTAGTCACGCCTGATCAACCAATACAATGGACTATACGGAATAGGCCCTCTATCTCTATTTAAACTATTCTTACATTTAATAATTTCCATACTTGCATATGCGTCTAATAATCTCCTATCAGTTATATTATGAATTAATTTAAAATTTTTAATTGTTATTCTATGATTACTATCAAAAGCATGCTCGGAAACACTTAATTTCTACCATACTTTAAATGAGCTATGTGTTCCTTGAATCTCGTGTGTATAGATCTTCTAGTTTGGCCTACATACTTTTGGTTACAATCCATGCATCCAATTTCATATATTCCACTTCTTTAAATATTTCGATTTTGTCCTTTAAGGCCGCTAATAATTTCTTCATGTTGAACTGAGTTTGGTATACTAATTTTAAACCCTTAAAGACTTTTTGAAGTCCTCTAGTATACTGAGGATTATATGGCATCAAGCCATATTTTGTATTGTCATTCTAATTGAAGAGTAAAGTGGAATCACGAATGGTCTTTCTAAACAAATGCCTATTAATTAGTTTATATATAAAGTTAGTATTGAAACCATTAACTTTCGCTATATTCCTAATTGTCTCCTATTCATTATTAAATCTTTCTCTGCTGAGAGGAAAGTTAGACATACGGTGTACCAAAAAATGAAAGCTGGCCATTTTGTGTTGGTCGCAGTGGAAGGAGTCATTAGGAATATATCGGCAAAGTTTACAGAATTAAAAATATAAGTTGATTCACTCCGCGTCATCGTCAAATTCCACTCTGCCTCTACCCGCCTGCCCGGTAAACTGGTGCCAGTTTATAGTGGAGAGCTAGGTAATTTAAGTTTATTTTAAATTTGTTTACGGTCCGGCGTATAGGGTGAGATTTCAAAAATACCGGTTTGTTTTTAGTGGATTTCTGAGTAAATTGTCTAGTCGAAAATCGAAATATTTGTTCAGTAGTTGATTGTGAAAGACGAATGGCAATATATATCGCTCTTTAGGTGCCCAAAAGGGTAGGTATGTATTAGTTTATTATAAGCTTTTATTTAACTTCACTTGTATGTATGGGTCAAATCTTACAAGTTAAATTTGACCTACTTCCCATCAATGTTCAATATTAATATCGATTTATAGTGAGACCAATAGAGTATGTAATAAAAAAAACTTGCAGGTGTCGAGCCTGGAAAAGTACCTTAGAATTTATAGGATCCCACAAATATGCGAAAGATACACCAATGTAATGTCATAGCCGTATTAGAATGTGTGGTTTGCATTTTAATGAAAACAGTTTTGCAAATTCTTCTAGGAGCTGTATACATTCATATGCTGTTCCATCAACCGTGTTACCAAAGTTTACAGAATTAAAAATATAAGTTGACTCACTCCGCGCTATCGTCAAATTTCACTCCGTCATTCCCCGCCAGCCCGTTAGACCGGTGCCAGTCTATACCTACCTCTTGCTGGATGTGTACACGGTGTTTTAGGTTTATTTTAAATTTGTTTATGGTCCGGCGTGTAGGGTGAGATTTAAAAAATAGCGGTTTGTATTTGGTGGATTTCTGATTAAAATGTCTGGTCGAAATATTTGTTCAGTAGATGATTGTGAAAGTCGAATGACAGACAATATATCGCTCTTTAGGTGCCCAAAAGATGAAGGAAGGTATGTATTAGTTTATTATAAGGTTTTATTTAACTTCACTTGTATGTTTGGGTCAAATCTTACAAGTTAAATTTGACCTACTTCCCATCAATGTTCAATATTAATATCGATTTATAGTGAGTACAATAGAGTATGTAACAAAAAAAACTTGCAGGCGTCGAGCCTGGAAAAGTGCCTTAGGATTTATAGGATCCCACAAATATGCGAATGATATACCAATGCAATGTCATAGCCGTATTAGAATTTGTGGTTTGCATTTTGATGAAAACAGTTATGCAAATTCTTTTAGGAGCCGTATACATTCATATGCGGTTCCATCAATCGGGTTACCAACTAAAAAAGGTAACTTTTAATCAGACTTTGTGCATTGGCAAAATTATTGTAAGATGGGTGCAAATATAGGTTTATCTAAAAGTCTATTACTTTAAATTTTGTGCTAATTAGTTATTGTGGTAAAATTTACAAAATATAGAAATTGCTAAAATGTAACATTTAGTTTTGCAAAACTTTCTCCAAAATATTTTGTAAAGTTTTGCAAAACTATGGTGTAGTTCATCCCCAAAATAAATTAAAATAAAGAATTTTGCACGGGGTATTAAATTTCATTCTTGAAGTAAAAAATAATATATTTTACAAAATTTTAGATGATGATCAGTACTTTGAAGCTAGTCAGAAATCTAGTAATGAAAATGTTGATGCCTTTGTTCAGACAGAACATGTTGAAATGGAAGAGCAAAAGCAGACGGTAATAAAAGGTAAGATAAAAAATATGCTCTTCCATCATCCTACGACGTTTCGTTTGTAGTCTATTGGAAGAACTATTACTTCATAAATTAGTTTACTTCATTATACGTAACAACGCATTAAAAAAAATCGTTGCAGGAATCCAAACATCAGTGAAACTTTCAGCAGATTCACCGAGAAAGATTTTATTAAAGGAATAAGGATCCTCAGAAATTGCAGGAAGTGCTTTGACAATAATGGCAAGAGGAATCGCAAGCAATTGGAAACAACCTGTTGCTTATTTTTTTTACAAATCATCGGCTCCTGTTAATGATCTTAAGGATATTTTGTTTGAAATTGTACGAAGGTTATGTAAAACAGGTTTAAATGTGTTTGGAGTAGTATCGGATCAAGGTTCCAATTTTAAAAAAATAAGTAAAAGTATTTTAAAAATAACAGAAGATAATCCCACATTTTTTGTTGATAAGGATAATTTAACGCTTGTGTATTTATTTGATATACCTCACTTGCTTAAATCTTCAAGAAACAATTTTTTTTCGTATATATTTTATTTAAATGAAGGAGAAACAAAAAAGGAATACTTGGAAACAATGTATAATATTGATAAAACTAAACAGTATAAACTTGCACCTAGAGTAACAAATCATCACATATATCTAAATAACTTTAAAAAAATTAAGGTAAAGTTAGCATCGCAAGTATTTAGTCACTCAGTAGCGGTAGCTATGCATACATATATTGAATTTAATATATTGCCAAAAGAAGCAACCGCAACAGCTAATTTTATTTCAAAAATTAATGATTTATTTGATTTATTAAACTCCAATAACTTACAAAATGTTCAAGCTTTTATGGCAACTGACAAACAAAAAATGTTATTACAGGAAATGGATAATCTTTTCCAAAGCATAAAAGTGCTAAGTTTTGACGGAAAAAATGTGACAAATAAGTTAAAATTTATTTCTGGATGGCGGCTTACAATTAAATCAATTTTAATTCTTTGGGAAATGTTGCAGGCTAAAGGTTATAAATATTTATTTACTCGAAACCTTAATCAAGATTGTATTGAAAACTTTTTTGGTCAAATAAGGAATTGTTGTGGCAATTCGAGAAATCCTACTCCCGTACAATTCTGCCGATCGTTTAAAAATATTTTTGGGTTAGGATATTTTGACAATGCTGAGACGGCTAACTGTATAGACGACGGCACTAAAGCTTTGCTACATTTAACACCCGAATTTGTGAAAAGCTGTAATAACGTTTCCGCTGTTCCTACACCAACATATACACCGCTTAGAGTTTTCACTAACGATTATGTTAATTTAAAAATTCCCGAAGGAAATGCGCTAATATACGTAACGGGATATCTCTTAAAAAAATGTTTAACACGTCACTCTTGCGATGTATGTGTTCATTTTGCAAATGATTCAGATACGCTTTTCAAAGAAGAACTTTATTTTTGTAAATTAAAAGCATATCAGAATGAAATTCCGTTTGGCGGTCTAACTGTACCTTCTAGAGATATTATTGATTACATATTAAACTTGGAAAGTATTTTTGTCACACAATTTAATAACTTGGCATTTAAAGAAGCAATTGGCACACAGCATAAAAATTACTTTTCTCAAATTGTTTTTAATCTAAACAATATTAAGCTTAGTATCCTTAAAAATTTGTAAATACTTTAATTTAGAATATTTTAAAAGAGCCTTTAAGGTTTAGACACGTATATGTAATACAATGTAAATGTAGAGTTAGGGGACAAACAACAGGCACATTTTTTTTTATAATGTATTGTATGCTTTTAAGTTTAAGCGTTCCTTAAAGTTAAATGAAGTTTCGAATTTAAAAAGTCACGTTTTTTTGTATTACTCGTATTATTCATGAAAAATATTACCTTCATCTATAAAATGTGATTTTATAAGCAGCTTTTTTCTAGAACAAGTCGAGTAATAGGCTGATTTTTTTTTGAGACAATACATAAATATTTGTTAAATTATCTTGTTTTTCCTTAAAAATCAAGCGTAACAATGGTTTTAATAACTTTTAGTAAAAAAATTACAATAATTGTCATATTGTTTAAACGTTGTATATTTGTAGTATATGTAGGTACTAGGTACTGGTACTTCTATTGTATGTACTTTTTGTAATTTAATGTATATTAAAACTTTAAATATTAAATCGTATTTACTGTAATTTTTTAAAAATATGCTTAATAAGACCTTTATCTTTTCATCTTTTTTTGCGACTTCACAAAATATATTTTTTCTTCAAACGTCACTAAATCCGTCATTACTCGACTGTGTAGGCGGCCGTGAAGTTTCGTTTTTCCTCCGCCGTAGCTTTACTTTTCACTTTTCCGCCGGCGGAGGTAAAAGTGTTGCCATAGCAACATAGATATAATACAAACAGACAACAAAATAAGCGTCAACAACTCAAGATTTATTAAACTACAATTTGTATTTCTCACTCAATTAGTGACTGCATTTCTAAAAATCACTAATTTAGGAACAAATTGGTTATTATTTAATCGAACTTACTCAATAACTGCTTATCAATACGGAATTAAAACGCAATCGGAGACGCAATCTTAAAAAAATAATTATTGTTGACAGTATCCACTGACAGCTTTATGTTACATTACTATAGCAACAACCTGTGCGTATTCACCGACACCGGTCTAAGCCGCCTTGCGAACCCACTTATCTTTAATAATAATTAGATAATTACTATGAAAAAGAGATGTTTTTGCATTAATTTGTCGTTATTTGAAGAAAAAACAGCATATTTTATTTGGAGGAAAAGTTACTTTTCATGGCTTGCTTAAACACGAGCGCGCCATGAAAAGTATCACTTTTCCTCCATATAAAATAATATACTATTTCATAATACCTCTCTGAAAACTATCATTTTCGACGACTCTGTAGAGCAAAGAAAGTAAGTCTTTCCGGTGCACCCGCAAAATTAGGGAACGGGAAAACTTTTCCTGTGCGCCCGCACCGGAAAACTTTTTCCGTTCCCTAATTTTAAGTGCTAAATTTACAAATATTTAGTCATAAAGTATAATAAATTGCGTTAAAATTATACAGCGATGCAGTCTACAAAATTAATCTAGTACATTTCAGCGTCAATAGTCTAATTTTAATTAAAATTATTTTATTTATTCTGACCTTACTTGTCACAAATACATCAAAATTAGCGGCCTATTCAATTACAACAAAACATACAAACACATTTCCATAGCAACACTTGATAAATATTAGATACCTGTGTCTTGCTTGTCTTGCAAATTTGACGTTTGCTTACATTTTAATTCAAAATGTGACATGATTTTGAATACGTAAAATTATAATAATTTTATGTGTATGTTTTGATTTCAGAGAGGTATTATGGAAAATATCGTTCATTACACGTCCAGAAACAGCTTTTCTGTGCGTGCACGACTGTCGTGCACGTACTAAATCTATTACTTTAAATTTTGTGCTAATTAGTTATTGTGGTAAAATTAACGAAATATAGAAATTGCTAAAATGTAGACAATTAGTTTTTCAAGACTTTTTCCAAAATAATTTGTAAAGTTTTGCAAAACTATGATGTAGTTCATCCCCAAAATAAATTAAAATAAAGAATTTTGCACGGGGTATTATATTTCATTCTTGAAGTAAAAAATAATATATTTTACTAATTTTATTTAAATATGCAATCGTATTTACCGCAATTTCTTGAAAATATGCTGAATAAGGCCTTTACCTTTTCATCTTTTTTTGTGACTTCGCAAAATATATTTTTCAAAATTTTAATGAAAACATATTTCATTATTTAAATTCATCCATTTATTACTTACTAAGCGGGAAATTTTACTATATGTTGCCCAATAGCGCTTTGACCGAAGTAAAACGCGTCAAACTCGGCTCTTATTGCCTCAATACCCCCTACATTTTTTTACGTCCTCGGCTCGCCTTTGATATGAGGATTTCATTGAATTGGCGCTTAGTGCACCAACTTATATTAATTCTGTAAACTTTGATATCGGTTAGTGGCAGTACTTTTTCTATAATTATCAAATTCTAGTTTCGGTATTCTGGATAAAACTCCGTTTTAGAAAAAAAATTGAAGTAAGTTAAACTAACCCAAATTAACCAACTTTTGGTGACTTACCAAAAATAACTAAAAACACAAAAATTGGTTATCGAAAATGGCTAAAATGATTAGAATAAATTAAATCTAACTCAAATTAAGTGACAGTTGATCGAACAACAAACCATAAGCACCAGAGGGGGCTAAAACATATCGGATCATATTAATTATCTTAAGGTAAGTTGAAGCTAACTTAAATTAACCGAATTTTGGCGACTAACTAAAATTAACCAAAACATTGAAATTGGTTATAACGTATCGGATCCGACTGAAATGTCTGAAATAAATTAATACTAACTTAAACTAACCGAAAGCTGATTGAATGACTAGCCAAAACTTATCAAAAGTAATTATAAACCCTAAAAAGGGCTAAATTGTAATCGGAACTGATTAAAGGTATTAAAATAAGTAACTAACCCAAATTAACCGAATTTTGGCGACTAGCTAAAGTTAACCAAAAACGTTTAAATTGGTTATAACGTATCAGAACCGGTTTAATTGACTAAAATAAATCGGAACTAATTGAGAGTACCCGAATATTGATTGCATGACTAATCAAAACTACCCAAAAATAATTAAAACCACCAAAACGGGCTATAACGTATCGAAATAGATTAAAAATATTGAAGTAAGTTAAAACTAACCCAAATTAACCGAATTTTGGTGACTAATCGAAAATAACCAAAAACACTAAAATTGGTTATAACGTATCGGATCTGGTTCAAATGACTAAAAAAATTATAGCTAACTGAAATTAGCCGAAAGTTTAGTGAACGACTCACCAAAACTAATCAAAAGTAACCAAAAGTAACCAAAAGTACCAAAAAGGGCTAAAACTTATCGGAACAGATTGGAACTATTAAGGTAAGTTGAAACGATCTTAAATTAACCGAAGTTTGGCGACTAACTAAAATTAACCAAAAACATTAAAATTGGTTATACCATATCGGAACCGGTTAAAATCACTAAAATAAATTAAAAGTAACCAACGCTTATCGAAAGTTGGTTGAATGACTAACCAAAACAAATCACAAGTATCCAAGAGCACTAAAATGGGCTAATATGTATCGGAATAGATTGCAAAAATGAAAGTAAGATAAAAGTGACCAAAACGAACCGAATTTTGGTGACTAACTTGAGATAACCCACATCTTTAAAATACTATTTCATTAGAACTGATACATTAATTTTTGAGACACCCTATATATGGGTATATTTTGAGACACCCCTTATACATGTAAAAGATAAAAACAAGTCATAAATTGAAGTCGAGTTTTTGCGAGGTTTTTTGAAGGAGATCCGAAAGGTATTGCTGGAGAACGAAAAATAGAGAGTCAGAAGCCAGCGGAGTGTACAGTTTATTTTGGTGAATTGTTTTGCTTATTATGTCATTACAAGTCGGTAAAATGAAACTTATAATATTGTTATTATCATAATTTGTACCATTATATATTTTATACTCATTGATAATTAATATTTGATGGCCTAACATGTGTATACCTTTGCATATTGTTATTAACATAATTCACATAAATATTTCTTCTATTTTCATTGATAATTAATATTTGATGGCCTAACATGTGTATACCTTTTCATATTATTATTAACATAATTTGCATAAACATTTCGTATTTTCATTGATAATTCATATTCGATGGCATAACATGTGTATACATTTTCATATTGTTATTAACATAATTTGCATAAATATTTCGTCTATTATCATTGATAATTAATATTTGATGGCATAAGTGTGTATATATTTTGATATTGTTATTAACATAATTTGCATAAATCTTTCTTCTATTTTCATTGATAATTAATATTTGATGGCATAACGTGTGTATATATTTTGATATTGTTATTAACCTGATTTGCATAAATATTTCTCCTATTTGATGGCATAACATATGTATATATTTTGATATTGCTATTAACATAATTTGCACAAGTATATTGATTTCATTCTCATTGATAATAACTCATATTTGATGGCACAACATGTGTATATATTTTGATATTGTTATGAACCTAATTTGCACAAATATTTCATTTATTCTCATTGATAATTTATATTTGATGGCCTAACATGTGTATACCTTTTCATATTGTTATTAACATAATTTGCATAAATATTTCTCATATTTTCATTGATAATTCATATTTGATGGCCTAACATGTGTATATATTTTGATATTGTTATAAACATAATTTGCACAAATATTTCATTTGTTCTCATGGATAATTTATATTTGATGGTATAACAAGTGTATATATTTAATGAAATCGTTTTATGCTGTGAATAACACTGTGTATTGTTTCCTGTCTCTTCGTGCTGGAATTTTAGTTTTAGTATGACTGTGATTGTAATGTAAGTAAGGGACTTGATGAATCCACTAACATTTTCCTCCCCTGACTGAGCGAATATCCTAGCTATAAATCGTGAGCTTGCGAGCAAAGCACCCTAAGTCGTTCTTTTAACGAATGCTATATTTTCAATGATTTGCTTTTGTATGAAACCTATGTGAAATTTAAATTAACATTATTTTGTAACCTTAAATTTTTGACTTGATGCCAATTGCTTATAAGCACCCGAAATGATAAAGGATCTGTAGCCTGTGCAGAATTACACAGAATGAAAACACATATCGTAATTGAAATGTATTATATCGAAATGACTATAACTAATTAGCAACAGTAAACGAATACTATTCAATCACAAATAATGTAATCAATCGCTAAGCGATAACGAAGGAAATATATATATTAATCGGCCTGCAGGTCTTACTAGAGATATTAGCTCAATTTGCAACTATAGCTGAGTAGCCTCCCGTATGGGACCTCAGTACCTGCTGGCGACGTCTGGCTAACTAATACCAAACTCTTCAGTTTTGAATGTATTGTAGTATTGTCACAAGTGTGGAACGACAAATTGCGGTGCGTGAGACAGTAATTTAATTAGTTGTTATACTAATAAAGGTTGTACAGCATAACTCGGTTTAGGAATTGGGATCGAGGTTTTCTCTGCCATGCTCTTTTCCCTCGTGAATTCCAGGCGGAGTATGGCACTCTTTTCTTTAATAAATTAGGTGTATTAGGAATCTGTGGTTTAATTTACATGACGCACCTTTCCCTTAAATTTCCCTAATAGTGTTTGGTCGAAGCGCAATCCGAATAATTAAAATTGTGTAAGATATAATAATAACACAACGTAGGGCTTGGTTTTCTTTTTAATCTAATTTGACGATCATTGGCAAAATAAAGGCAAAGCACAATTTTACTTATCTGATTCAACTATGTTGAATCGACCCGGGTACGTTATACTACAAACTTAAACTAACCAAAAAGATTAAATTTAAATATAACATAAAGGGGTCGATTCAGAGACTAAAGTAAAGTGGAACTAACTGAAAGTAACCGAAAAATTATTGAACGACTAACCAACAGTAACTAAAAAGATCCAAAAGCACCAAAAAGGGCTAAATCGAATAGGAACAGGTTAAAAGTATTACAGTAACGTTAGGGCTAATTATATATTAATAGATTTTCTTACCTAAAAGTGAGGGTAATTTTTTAAGTCTTCATATCTGCATCTTTATTATTTATTTTTTTTTAATTATGATAATGTTTAATTTTAATGTTATAAAATCATTTCTTTAATTATTTACATATTGTAGACTTGTTGCGATAGAAATTCATCCAAAATTTGTGTGGATCGATTATTTTGCCTGTGAGTGTACCTATGTGCATAAGAATATTACTATTCAAATCATAGTCGATGCATTGGCTTGCGTTTTGGGCATCATTTTCTACTAGTGGCAAAAGGCCAGCCAACTGAACTTTATCTAATATATTATTCTAAATTTGTTTATATTGATAAAAATTTTAAACTATCGTTTTTTTTGAGGCCGTATAGAAGAGTTAATCTTGCAAAACAGTCTCCTATTACTATTTTCATCTTGAAATAGATTTCTTAACTATGCTTATTCTGTATAATAGGTGACACTTTTCCAGAAGTTTATAAAAGTTATCTCCCCTTCTTTTTTTAGTAACAACTTTTTTGAAACACCTTCATACACCTATCGTAAAATCCATAGCCGGGCTCACCAAAGTATCTAACTATATTTCTTAAATATTCGCACATAATTTGAACTCCCACTCGCACATTTTTCTTATTTATATCTTTTTTTATAAATGATACTATATAGAATGGGTTTGCATCGTTCATGAATCATCTGAACAAATTTTGAAATCAATTCTTTTTTCTTGACATATTTTGGGTTAGTTAGCTTTCGATTGAATAGGGTTCTGGCGAAAAATATTCATTTCGTGAACGTTCATTGACGAAAAGTGGAGGTCGCGGCCGCATAATTTCATGTTAATATATAGTTTATCTAATTTATTTAATTGTGTTATGCTATCGGTTTTGATAAGACAAATATAGACTATTATCCTTCACCCTGACAGACAGACATACGTTATGCATGAGTCTAGAAACTGAAGTTGAAGACCATCGTTATTTTTCAATATTCATGAGAATCGCAAGTGCATGATTTTTTGGACCTAGGTATTTCCAAAGTAATTGAATCCAGGAAAACGATACTAATAGTTACAAAAAAAAAATAAAAACTAAATTTTCTAGAGATCTTCCTAACATTAATGCCTTAGCTGAAGAGTGCCTATTTGTTTTTAAATCAGATATTTTAATCTGACTGTGAGGCTAATAGGCTATTTAGTTTATAAGATCACTAGACTTAAAGTAGAGTTTATGAAAAATGCCTTGAAAATAAGGGCTGCCAAATCCTCTAAAACAGGACGCAATATCGTCAGTAATTATGTGCTTTAAAATATCGATTAAATTACATGTGGATTAACTATTTAAATAAATTTGTCGATTTTATCTACTTAAGTCATCTAACTTATTTCTTGCAAAACTCTCGGGTATTAATTTGGACACAGATTTTATGTGCATTAACGTTATAAAAATATCAGCCACTTTTGAAAAGTTTTATGATAATATTATACAAAGCAATTTTACAGTATTAATTTTGTAAATTCATTAAGCCTTTTCCCTTAAAAGCACCGATTTAAAGCCGTGGAAAACTTTGGCTCCTAGATTTTTTTGCGTTACCGTAATTGAAAATTACGACGCTGTTAAAATAAACCCAAAACTATCTGTAAACTAGCGGAGCGCCCGCGCTTTAAACTTAAAATTTTTCCTATGTAGAGATGTTGTGCGCTCAAACTGGGGCATAAAGTTTTTCGATATTATTTTATATATGTATAGAAAAATCAGGCAGTTGAGTAAATTTAAGAAAATATGAAGGAACTTTTTACAGTTCGCAAGCAAGTATAACAGAAGATATTGGTGTTAAGTTCCAGTCTCACAAGTAGAACAAGAATGTTTTTATTCTTTAACAAGCATTCGTCCCTCCAAGGGCAAAGCTTTAAACTCGACGGATTATAAATGATAAGTGGACTAGAATCTGCATCGATTATGTACAGTTACAATGCATAAGATTTAAAATAAAATTTTCGATCCTCGATGTAAATTTCTGGGGCTCTAAAGAATGCTTTTGATATTTGCAAAATAACCCTTTAGATAACGTCGAAGGGCCAGTAAAATATATCAGTGTTTTGGCCTAATAAATTAAAAAGGCCACCGAGATGCCGAACAGTTGTTTTTTTGTATGAAAGAAATTTCCGGCATGCTCATGAGTTTGTTAACAGTTTTAAGTGTTCTAAGTAACATGAGAAAAACATAAGAAAAAAAGAAAAATCCATGCTTTTGAAAGAATAATGGGTTCTCTTTAGGGGACGCTATGCATACAAAATTGAAACTTAACATTTGCAAGATAACACTGAGAAAATGAGGCACATACCATACATTATTTAGTGTGATACGCTGTCAGAACAATGTTTTGAGTGTAAGTTGACGTCAGACCTATTACAGATAAAATTGAAATATTTTTATAAAAAGCACACCTTATAGCAGGCACTGTACAATCAACTAAGTGATTCAATTTATTAAGTTTCGAGTCGGCAGGAACGTCCGTCGCGTCTCGTCGATGGTATTCTTCCCCGACTAGATTTTATTCCTTATGAATGTAGTAGTGAACGTGCTAAACTAAGTTTCTTTAAGCGAAAAGCAAACTGTGTCTTTAGAATGAATGATCCTAGCTAGATTGTCAACACCACTTCTTCTATGGTTTCAATTCTAAATAATGCCAGGTTGTGGAAAAATTTTCTCATCATAGAGTGGTGCCGTTTTATTCGCAGATGTATCAAGACTGGAAGGTGCTGCCACCACTTTGCTATCCTTAGATTGCAGCACCACAACATCATTGTTGTTAATGTGCTAAGTCCCTTCTGATTTATTCCAATCTTGTTTGGACTTCAGATGACAATTTTCAGCTTGATTTTCTCTCAAAAGTTTTGTGGCACAAAATCCTCTCTGGGACAATAGAAAAGGTAGCTTCAAAGAGGTAAAATTGTTAAGAAGTAGATCTGATACGCTTCATTAGATGTTACATCTGCCATTTTGAGTGGAGACATATTCTCGCCAATCCCAAAAATTTAACTTTTGCTATCTAAAAATGGCCGAAGCATGTAAAGTACCAATTTTGAAATTTTCGTCCGCAAAGAGGTGAGGTCTTATTTGCTCAAATCTATTGAGACTGCTCATACTATCAGAAAGCAGTTTTGGCGTGCCATTTCAGGCGACCAATATATCCATTTATTTGGATATTTGGCGAATCCAGAAAGAAGTGTTGCGCCAAAGACCATATATAACTCTTCAAGTCCCAATGTATGTTTTTTAAAGCTGCATGCAGATTGGACTGTGCCACAATTCTCAGATATGCATTGAACAGAAACAGTTGAAATAATTTCAAACTAGAAAATAGTTCTACCAAATCAGCGGGTGGCTATTCTAGATGACACTGAGTATTCATGAAAAAGAATGGGTCATTAAAGCGCTATTCTCTTAGTGGTGTGACTTTTTCAAATTTTGTGACTGTCCGATTTTCTGTTTTTTACACACTAAATAGTCGACTGTTCTTGTTACAAAATTGGACAGTGAAATTTCGTCTTTTGAACCATATTCTGGCAAATTTCTCACAGACTGTATATAAAATTGACGGGCAAAATGGTTTGTATCAGCCTCATACCCTTTTTCAGACTTATCACTATCCTGGTTAGTTACGGCATCATCGTCTGGAGGAATTATATACACCTTGGCTACTTTAATTATCTGATCTTACTGCTAATAATTCATGAATAGTCAGTCTGCAAAAATAATCAAAAATTAAGTAACCATCTGCTATTATGAAATGAATGATCCTCATTCATAGAAGGGACTCCGAAATTTAGAGCCGTATAACAAAAGGCGAAGATAATAACTGACTTGACTCTCGTACTATCCTCTCTCAGAAAAATATATGTATCTACGAAATGAATATTAAAATACTCATGAAATATAATAAAAGCTTACTTGCCGCTCCAGGTTGCATATAAATGGGGCACCATGCTAGTTTGTCCGGCACAATTGGAACACAAAAAGCCTTAATAATATCTGTTTATTATTTACACCACACATGCAGACTGTCGGAAAATCTAAACAACTTGTTGGGATTTATATGTTGCCACGTTTCATAGGCATTTCATAATGTGTTGAAATGAGCGGAAAATTTAGAGCTTTCTTCATATCACATGAAAAAACATGACGACCTAAGAATAGGAAAATTCCGCAACCAGTATGTAAAAAAGGCAACTATGGAAAGAAATATCTAATTTCCTCAATTCTATGCCAGGAGAAACATCCAAGCAACGAATTTTTTTATCGCAATGACACGCACAATAGAGGGAGATCCTATGACATTTGACGAACGGTGCTTTTGCGAAGATGTCGATTGACACGGTTATTGAATAGTTATTTGTAGGTTGTAATCTGGGGGAAACAGATGTCCTGGAAATGAATTCCACAGCGATGCAGTGCGCCATACATAGGAGTCCTTGCAAAGCGATATTCTAGGTTGTTTCTAGTTGTACAACGAACGGGTAAGCTCTTGCTGTCTCGCCTCGTCGCCATTTGCCAATTAAATCCTTCGGTGATGAACTCCGAGATCCTGCAGATTTGCTGCTCGGCCGAATGTCCTGAACAAAACAATTGACTTGCCGGTATGATACCCAGTTTGTCTAATGACTTTAGAAGCCTATTCTTTATAGTTTTCTCGATAACCTTACTTAATGTGAGAAGTAAGCTAATAGGTCTGTAATTATCAGGGCATAATTTATCTTTGTTGGGTTTATGGAACAAGATAACGCAAAAATGTTTCCACGCTTTCGGGAAGTAGCAATGTCTTACTGTATTATTAGCTAGAGCAGCCAGGAAGGCAAAAGCCTTTTTTAGCATCTCCTTTAACATCTTGTTTTTAATTAGATCCAATCCTGGTGTTTTTTAAGTGCTTTTCTGATCTAAATTGGGAGACAAGGGTACAGTCATCTGCAAAACTGTAAACAGGATTATTGGTTTCGGTCAGCAGGTCATTCATGTAGATGAGAACCAGAGTTGGTGAAAGTATTGCGCCTTGAGGCACGCTCGAATTAATAGTGAATGTGCCTGAGAACTACAACGTGCAGGGATCGGTTCTTAAGGAAACTGGCAAGCCAGCTGCAGAAAGAGGCTGGCAGTCCGAAAGACCGCAGTTTGTTGAGCAAGCTAATCCAAATTGCCAAGCTCTGTCGAATGTCATCGAAATGGCCAACGCAATGCATGGAAAGTGTAATTATTTAAAAGCATATAAAAGAGCCGATAGACTTTGCTTACAAGATTTTTTTAGAAGCTCATGTTTCCAAACCCAAATTACAAAATGCAGTTTTTTAAAAGACTTGAGAACCCAGTGGCCATGTCACAA